>JAASFT010000098.1:0-42055 GCA_023333885.1 Globisporangium parvum
ACCTCAGTTCTCGCACGCGCACCGGCCGCACGACACACACGCCATTTGAAGCAGCAAGCCGAGCACACTCACCCACGTCCACGTCCACGTCCGCACCACCTTCCGATTGATCATGAGCGAGCGCACGTCGGTACGACTACGCACTCGTGCGTCCATGCGTGTACTCGCCCCTTTGTGTATGTCGCTTTCTCTCCCTCTCATGACGTTGCTTGACTGACATGCGCGTCTCGCACTGCCTCGCCTCGCCTCGCCTCGCCCCGCCCCGCCTGTTCGCTCGCCCGCTCGACATGCATAGACGACTACCTGCATTGTGCTGACCTCCTCGATGGTCTCGGTCGCGGACCAGAAGAACCAGATCGCGCAGCTCTTGCAGATCCTCCACGGCCGCCGCATCGCGTACGAGGAGATCGACTGCAGCCTCGAAGAGAGCAAGGACTTGCGCGACAGCTACTTTGAGATCAGCAAGATCCGCGGCAACTACCCGCAGGTCTTCCTCAAGACAGAGGGCGTAACCAAGTACATCGGCTCGTTCGCAGAGATTGAGGTACGGACGCGCGTGCTTGTGCGACCCACACCCACACTCGACACTGGGATGGTTCGCTCACTCACTTGCTTCCTCTCGTGATACCTTGCGCTCCAGCAACTGAACGAGATGTGCGACGTGCCGAAGGACATCCTTGAAGCGAACAACATCCCGACGCTCGACACAGTCTTTGCCAGTGCGTCCATGCGCGAATGTGTGTGGGTGTGTGGGTGTGTTCGCGAGGGACTGACGTTGTCTGACTCTGCTCTCCTTTGCCTGTTCACTTGTTCGCTTGTTCGTTGTTGTTGGTGGTGGTGATGGTGGTGATCCAGACGTTCCGCGCAAGCCGTAGATCCGCAGCTGCAGGAATGCGCGCGAGTCTGACTCTCTTGCTCGCTCGCTCCAGGCAGCGCAGTCGTCACGACTGCAACAATGGCGTCACGCGCCAATGCGATGCCGCACTTGTGAGCGAGCAAGCCGAGCAGACGAACGAGCGCGACAGCATACTTCACGATCTGCACAGACGCACCCGCATGCGTGATTTTGTCAAGAGGCGCGGGCCGTCGCAGCGCAGTCGAGATCTCTCGTCGCCATTGACACATTCGCGCGCGCACGCAACGCCCATAGATCCGTCTTATATATTCCTTCTTCTTCCTCTGCTCCCTTTGCTTGCTCTTCTTCATGCATTGCGTGCAACTTGCTGCTACGGAATTGCGTGCGAGCCGACCATGGCAACAAGATTGTACGTTGTCAAACTGACTCGACAGACTGACTCGATCGATCGATCGATGCAACAGAAGAGACATGTGGTGTGGTCGTTGGTGGTGTATTTTACAGCGAGGACAAGCGCTCTCAAGAGCCAGAGTAGGCAGGCAGGTGTCCGAATAACTAGGTCTTCTTGGTCTGGTTGGTTGGTGGTCTAGGATCATGCGGCCACGAGCAGACAGCGCAGCACGTCGGCCGCTTGCTTCGGGTCGTCGGCAAACTTCGCGAGCGCAGCTTCCGAGATCGGCGAGAGGTTCAGCTGGCGGATCTCTTCCGAGATGAGACCGTCCGTGAACGTCATGTGCGACGTCATGCGGAACGACAGCACCTCGGTCGGACCAAAGTAGCTGCTCAAGTCTGCGAACGGCGCCGTGAGCGGAATCGAGCGCGGCGCGTCGGTGCGCAACGCAACGTCGACTTCCCAGTGCACGGCGCACTTGTCGGTCGCCGCCGGCTTCCACTGGATGTTGTACTGCTTGATCGCATACATCGCAAAGACCGCGCTGCTCGCGCGCTTGTTCCCGACGATCGTGTCGACGCCAAAGAGCGTGCTGCCCGCGTTGCCGTACACGATCTCAGCGTTCTCGGTCCAGATGCTGCGCGCGCTGGCGTCAAACACACCAGCGTCGGCTTCGTTGTGCGCGCGGATGTACGCCGCAATCGTCGTGTTCTGCTTCTTTCGAAGCTCTTTTAGCTGCGCGTCGGTCAGTGGCTCCGTCACGCTGCTGCTGCCGCTTGACTTGCGCGCGACCTTGGTCTTGAGCTGGTGGTTCTCTTTCTCGAGCTCCGCGGTGCGGTCTTCGAGAAAGTTGAGACGGTCCTGCTTGCGCTTGCGACACTTGCGCACGCGCTCGCGGTTCTTCATGCGGCGACGCTCGTCGAGGTCGTCCTGCTCCGAGCCTTTCTCCGACACTGGCGACGTCTTGGTTGACGTGCGGAGGTCCTGCATGTGGTGCGGCAGCGGCTGGTGGATCGTCGGGCGACCGACGTAGTCGTACATCGACATGTTCATTGCGAGCTCGTTCTGCGCGGCCATCGAGTCGTGGTGGCTCGGGTGGTGGCCGTACTGCGGCTGGTGGTGCATCTGCGTGTGGTGCATCGGCTGTCCGAGCGTCATCTTCTGCGGACTCGCGCTCCCGGTGTTGAACGCACCTGGGAAGCGCATGGAGGCCTTCATGCCCGAGACGTCCTTGGGCGTAAAGCCTGTCGGGGAGATCTTTTGGCTCTGCGGTGCTTCCGACGCGCGCGGCGAGTAGCCCGTGTTGCGGCTAAAGAACGCGTTCGTGTCGCTTGGCTGTTGTTGCGGCGGCTGCTGGCTCAAGCCCGTGATGTTGATACGCGGTGTGAACCCGGTCGTGAAGCGTGGCGTGAAGCCCGAGCGCGGCGTGAGCCCCGTACTGAACACGCGCGGCGTGAGGCCGGTCTTGAACGTCCCGAGCGGGCCGCAGAAGTCGCGCAGGTCGTCCATGCCGAACGTGCGCGGGCTGAGTGCGAGCGGCTTTTGGAGCGCGTGACCGCTGTGCTGTCCACCGTCGTGCTGTTGGTGGTGCTGCGCCTGTTGTTGCTGCTGCTGCTGCTGTCCGCCGAGACTGAGGTAGCTGGCGCCGTTGTGCGGGGCGACGTTGGGCAGCCCGAGCTCCTCTCGCGCCGAGTGGAGACCAGCTGACATGTCGAGAGAGTGCGAGCGAGTGAGCGAGTGAGTGTGTGCGTGCGTGTCTGTCTGCGTCAATCGACGTCTCTGTCTCGGAGCGAGCGAATTGGATTGTGTGCTAATGACCCGCGCGCTGCTCTTGCTGGCAGCAGCAGCAGGAGGAGCTCAGCCGCCATCGCGCGCTGTCGCCTGCCGTCGCGCTTCGCACAGCCAGCGCCAGTGCGAGCGCCGCGACCGGCTGGAAGCGCGATACAAACACCAAGTGCAATGAGGGGTGGGACTTGTGTGGCGGCAGCAAGAGTAAAGTGCGCACGGGTTATCAATTTACAGCTGGCGCGCTCCGAATACTCTGGCGCTGATAAAGCCGAGAAAGCGAGGCGCGCCAGCTGGTTTGCCAGCGATCCATTCAGTGCTCGTATTCACCCGCCAGCCTTCGCCGCACAACAACACCAGCAGCAGCAGTACCAGCAGAGAGAACAGTGAGTGAGCGAGCGAGAAAGGGCGATCCGCACAAGCGAGCGAGCGAGCGAACCGACTGCTTGCTTGCTTGCTTGTCTGTTTCTCTGCAGAGGCGAGATCTCCGCTGCTCGAGAGAGATCCAGACGCTGCAAGCGCCGCTCGCATCCAGCAGCAGGCCGAGGAGGTCGCATCGCACTCCGAGCTTGCCTGTACATGCACATGCTCATGCTCATGCGTCGACCTCGCGCTGTGCTTGGCGTTCGCGTTTGCTGCACGCACTTTTGCTTGACAGGCGCTGACTGTCCTCGCGACTCTTGCGAGCTGACTACCGCAAGGAGCCAGTTCAGATACTTTTGCGCACGTCCACCGGTTTTCGTTCGATTTTCGCCGATTTCGCCGATGATGCGGTGGATCGACGAGCGAGCGCGCGGTGGCGACGGTGAGCGTCCACCAACGCCAACGCGGCAACGACGGACCAAGGGGCATCGATAGATCGGATGATCGGCAAGCGATCACAGCGGCGGTGATCGCACGCAGCTCCTCGCACGTCGCGCAGACACAGGCATGCATGCCCGAGCGGCGTGATGAGACCGCGACGCAACCTTGAACGGCGGGAGCATACCGCAGCGTTTGGTGCGCGGAGAGTGGAGAGCGGGTCCGAGCAGCAGCGGCAGCAGCTTCCGCGACAATCCGCGCGCTCACCTGCGTGCAAAGGATCTCGTGGCTGGCTTGCCGTATGCGCGCTGCTCGCTTGCTCCTTCGATTGATCAATCAATCGCTCGATCGCCGTCGCTCGTTCCTCATGCCAGCTCGCCTTCTCGACGACCAGCTGGCCGTCCTGTGGCTCGCGCGGGTGTAATTGTGGATACAGCGCGTTCGTATCGCGCAGCTGGCGCGCAGGAACATCGAGAGGCAAGTTCGCTCGTGAGCAGACGCACTTCAGGGCAGATACATGCGGATCCCCAGTCCTTTGCAGAGGTGCTGCTGTGCGTCGGCGTGGCCGATTGTCGACCTCATGACCACTGCTTGCTTGCCTCGCTGTTGGCACCTGTCTGCTTGCCTGTCTGTGCGTTCGGTCGGATCGAGCGGGAAAGGAGACAGCGTCTCGTACTCGGAGCCAGTCCTGGCATCGAACTCGATCCATGCACCGTCGCTCCTCAGTCGGAGCGCGCCGAGTGCATTGTCGCACTGTGAAGCTACTGTCCGCACAACTGGCGAGCGCTGCAGGCAAGCGGCGCCGGACATCCTAGTCGAATCCACTCGACACGGACAACGTCATGCTGGACTCACCTCGCACCACCAACAGTACAACAACACCGATATGCCGACTCTGGAGCAGACGGCACACTGATCGTGTCGACCAGTCCAATTCACGAGTCGTGGCAACGCAGCATGTTGTGCCACGCTACCAAGTGAGATTCGAGTTTACAGCGACCGAGCCGCGTCGCGAAGGCACGTGAGTAACTCGCGCTAGGCATCGTCGCGGGTCGCTCGCTGTCGATGGATGTGAGGACGTTCGCGCGAATATGCAAGCAAATGTGAGTAACGAGCGCGCGTGTGTGCTTGATTTGACTTGAGTGCGAGCCGATCGGATGAAAGAGGCGGCGCCTCGCACCCATGTTGCTGGCGTTTGGGAACAGGGATGTCGAGTGTGGTCCTCTCCAGGTCGACTGGCTGGCTGACTGGCGAGCACACTCAAGCACTCGCGCTCGTGCGACAACGTCTCGTGTCGAGACGCGAGCTCAAATCTGCTAGCCTCTCGCACACGCTTTTACCGACGTGAGTCCGTCCGTCCGTCCGTTTGAGCGAGCAAGCGGCTTCGTCTCTTACTTGCACAGACAGTGCAAGCAACGAGTGTCCTGTGCCTTGCGCTGGCGCTGGCGGCAGAGTAGCAAGGATACTCGGAGCGTGAAAAGGATCAGATGCACTCGACAACGTTTCGAGAGAGCCGCAGCACAGCGCGTCCAGTCTTCTACTCCAGCGCCACACACGAGAATGGAGGGCTCTCCAGCCCACGCACACATCCACACACGACGTACGCTTGCGAGGAGGTCGTGAGGCGCGACTGCTAGCTTTCCCGAGCGTTCGCACTCGCATTTTCTGTCGACTGCAAATGCAAGTCGCGTGGCCAGCGGTAGCACTGGCCAGTGGCGTCGCAAGAAGGTCCAGTGCATGTGTGTGTGCGTGTGCGATCCGTGGATTTCGTTCGCGCGTGTGTGGTGTGTGCTCGAGCTCGGTCAGATCTCGTTGCTCGTTGCTCGACGAGGTTGAAGTCGTACTAGTCATATGCGAAAATACTGTCAAGCATTGCTCTAGTCTAGTAAATATGTGAAGTACAAAGATCAAATAGGTATAATTGGGATCCAAGCAGGCTCCATCGTCCATTAAATGAAAATAGATGACAACAACCCGCAATAATCGCTATTATGGTGACTACAACTGCGATTGTGCCTATTCTCTGCATGAGTGGCTTTCAAAAGCGACAACGACGTCAAGCAAGCAGCACGATGGTCCTCGGAATGATCACCCGCCGCGCGACGCAGTGCCAGCAGACCACCGCTGCACGCTCTGCGCTGCGCGCGACGCTGAGCAGCGCTTCGTTTGCTACGTCTGCCTCGCCACTCGCGACTACGGCGTCGACTGCCAGTCGTGGTGCAGCTGCGCTCGCAGCACGCCGCGCGATTCCCGAGCACCGCGCAGGTGACGTCACGGGCGTTGTTGCTGGTGTCGCGATTGTCGGTGCGATTGTCGGTGTCGGCAAGATGTGGTGGGACGCGTCGTCGTCGCCAGCTGGCGGCAAGAAGTACCCCGTGGCGTTCGAAGAGATCCCACAGCAGGAGGTCGCCAAGTTCTTCAAGGAGCTCATCGCGAACGTCCAGAGCCTCTTTGTGCGTCTCGTACCACGTTTAGTAGTTGCGCTTGATACAAGCCGTTGTAGCTCATGCCTCACGACTGACTACTGGACGGATGCTGGTGCCGGCGCTGCTCGCAGCAACAAATCCCAGAGATCGAGAACGCCATGCGCACGTACATGAAGGCGAACAACATTGAGCTCGACGACGCGCAGTTCAAGCAGGCGCTCATGCAGCAGCTCTTCCAGATGATGGAGGCGCTCGAGCAGGAGGTGTGGCTTTGCTCAAGCGAGAGAGAGTGGCTGAGCGTAGTACATAGCAGCTCGAGGATGTCGGACGGACGGACTGACTGACTGTGTGCTTCGACGTCGACATTGCTAGGTCGTTGGCAAGCGCCAGTGGAGCCGCAAGAGCCTCGAGACTGCGTTCGAGACGTTCGGGAACGACGCCGAGATCCTCGCGCTGCAGCAGGAGCTCCAGCAGATCATGCAGAGGTGCGTCAGGCTCCATCGCGATTCAACGTGGCTGAGGGGCTAACACTGTGTGCCATGTGCGATGGCTCCAGTGTGTTCCCTGCGCCAGAGCCAGTGGACATCCCAGACTCGCTCACACCAGAGAAGACGCTCGAGATCTTCACGGCGCTCGTGAACGGCATGGAGACGGCGCTGCGTGACATGCTCGCGCACGCCAAGACCGAGGGCATTACGGACGCGAAGAAGGCGATGGAGGAGTTCCAGCACTTGTACCTCGAGCACGTCGAGATGCTCACGTCGGCGCTCATGAAGACCCACGGCGTTTCGCAAGAGGTGCGTCCTGTTGCTGCTGCGTCACGCTCACGCTCTAGACAATCGCACTAAGTCGTCCTCGTGATGCGTGTGCTCCTACGTCCCGACCAGATCTTCACGGCAGCGCTGCAGAAGAGCGTGCAGGAGAACGAAACGTTCCGCCAGCAGGTGGAGGAAGTCTACGCCAAGCAAGCCAAGACGTACGTGCGCGCGTGCTCTCGGTTGCTCACATGTTGACGGAGACGCCTCTGACCGATGCCCTGCTCGCTCGTGTGCTTTGGATGCCTCTGCAGCTTCCGCAGCATGGGCTTGGATGTGGACGAGCCATAGACGTCAGCGGCCGAATCCACACGCGTCGGTCGTTGCGAGTGCTCAAGAGCGCAGCGCGACCCACTTGCATAGAGTTTTGATCCAAGCACCAGGCACTCCGGACAAGCTGCTTCTGCGTCAGAGAGAGCGAGAGAGAGAGCACGAGCGCCAGGCAAATACACACTCGCGTACAGACAGACACTAGCACTGCTCGTTGCGTGTTCCATGAGTCCTTCGACACAGCAAGCCATTGGTGGCGCCACTCGCTGTCGCTGCTGATCTCACGGACTTCGCTTCATCGTCACGTGCTGCTTCCGTCCAGACTTGGTCGCTTGCGCGAGCGACATGAGGTCGTACCGGTCGTCCACGAGGCTGTGGAGCAGCACGTACCGCTCGCGTCCGCCGCTCGGTGTGAGCCCCAAGAGCTCGTCCGTTGTGTACCGGAGCTGCTTGCGGTACCGTGGGTTGTTCACACAGACGCTGTCGAGGCCGTCGGCGCCGTGCTCCATGAGCGCCGACGAGAGCTCGCGCACGACTGCGAACGGGAGGTCGACGGACAACACTTTCATGGCATCATCGCCGCGCGACGAGAAGCTCGAGGTGATCCACTTGCTCACGCGCCGCGTGATCTTCTGGTTGTCGAGCGAGCTGTTCTTGTTGCTCTTGCCACCGTCCTTCGCGTGGTGCTTGCCGTCGACGACTTTGACATCGAAGATCGGCTGGAAGCCTGCGCTGCTCGCACTCTCGCGGCCACTGCGCTGATGGTGCGAGCTGCTTGGGCCGCCACTGCTGCTCAGTGCATCGTGGTGATGGTGATGATGGTGATGCGCAAGCGCGTCGCCATGGCTGCTCTTTGCACTGCCGAGGAGCTCTAAGACCGTGTCGACGAGCGACGCCGTGCTCACGACAGTGTCCGCCTCAGACGGGTTCTTCACGGACCGGATCTTCATCTGCTTCTTCTCGCGCATCATGTGCTTCTGGACAATGACCATCCAGTGGACGCCTTGCTGGAGACAGTAGTCCTCGAGGTCTTCCAAGTGCATTGGGTCAGGGTGGAGGTAGTCCGCGCCGATGCCGTGGCTCCAGAGCATGAGCGCGATCTGCATGCGCAAGAGCACCGTGTCCGACGCTTTCCCAGCTGTGCACACGAGGATCTTGCGCGCGCCGCCGACAATGTCCGTGACCGTCGACTTGGGCTCCATCGCGCCGAGTGTGATCGACGCAACGGCGCACGACACGATCTTGTCGACTGAGAAGCGCACGCCCATGGCTGCGACGGACGCAGCTTTCACGTACGCCGCTGGGAGTTTGAACCGCGTAATGAGCGCGTCGTAGCGTCCGCCCTCTGCAATCACTTGCGTTGTCGTCGTGAGCGCTTTCGAGCTCGACGATGTTGGAAGCATGCTGCTGTTGCCAGCGCTAGGACCGCCAGTGCTCGTGAGCACAGCTTGGAAGATAAAGCCCGAGGCGTAGCGCTCCGGTCGCGGACTCAAGCCAATGTCAATGCGCGTGCAGATCTGGCTCGAGAGGTGCAAGAACGCCATGCCGTCGAGCAAGCTCCGGAGCGCTGCGATGCCGTCGCTGCAGTCTTTCACCAAGCGGCGCAAGTGCGTCTCGCGGCGCTGCAGGTGCTTGCGCTCGAGCACACTCGCGCTGTCGCTCTTCTTCTCGCTCGCAGCTTTGCTCTGCGCGAGCTTCTTTGCAAAGAGCTTCTGGACTTCGTGCTCGAGGATCTCGAGCGACGTCGCGCAGCTCTCTGGAAGCTGCATGAACGGCTTGAGCGCGTCAACTGCATCCTGCGTCGCGCCGTGTTCCCGGAGCTTTCGCGAGATGAACTTGGCACGCCCTGGCTTCATCGTGAGCGGGATCGTCGACGACACGCCGGCGTGGACGCGACCCGAGACTTCGTTCGCAAAAAGCTTGAGCGTCTCGCGCCGCGCGCTCTGCGGGACATCACACAGCTCCAAGACGCAGCGCGAGATGCGCGCGTCGTTGAATCGGAGGTAGTACGACCCGAGCGACGCGGCGAGCGCGTCGATCACTTCTGCGACGACCTCTAAACCTTCGAGCTCGAGGAACCGCGACGGACCGCGGTCGTCCCAGATAATATCAAAGTCCGACTCGAGGAGCTCGCGCGGGTGGCCACCGACGACGTTCTTGCGGTACACGCGGTCGAACTGGTAGCACTTGAGGCGCGTGATGTTGTGCCGCGCGACAAAGCGCGCGAGGCGCTCCGTGAGGTCGAATGGCAGCGACACTGACACGCCAGTGCCATCGAGCAAGCCGCACGCACTCTGCGGCGTCGTGAGCGGGATGCCCGTGTAGTTCTGCTCCTGCGCACGCGGCATCAAGAGCGGCGTCGTGTGCTCGACTGCACCGTGGCGCTCAAACACTTTCTATACGTTCGCAAACGTATAAAGTGGTGGTGCATACGAACACATGTACATATAAACGGTTAGTCCATTGGCAGGCAGGCAGTGCCACACACAACCTCACACTTGGGTTCGATCGCAGACAACGCACCTGCAGCACATGCTTCACGTACGTCTTCGCGCGGAGCTCGACCATGTAGCTCCGCATCTTGACCGACTCGAGGTGGTCGTACGTGTAGTCGATGTGGTTCACGGGCTCCTGCGTCAAGAGCGCGTCAATGAGCTGACCAAAGAACTTGCCCTCTGGGTTCGCGAGCGTCTCGAGCGCTTCGCGCAAGTACGTCCCTTCGACCTCCATCTTCGGTGGCAAGAGCGAGCTCGCGAGCAGCTCGGCGGCGTTCGGGCGATGCGCAGGGTTCTGGTTGCACAGCCACAACACGATCTCTTTCACGGCGTCTGGCGCCTGGAACGTCGGCGGCAACGCATGGCGCTCGCGCAAGCCCGTGAGCGCCTGCGCGCGCTCCATCAGCGTCGTGAACGGCGGCGACCACATCTCAAAGAACAGGATCCCGAGCGAGAACATGTCGGCCTTTTGGTTGTACCGCTCGCCCTCTTTCTCTTGCTCTGGCGCGCGGTAGAACGCCGTGCCGACGCCAGTCGTGATGTTCGACGTCTCCATCTCGGACGCCGACATGAAGCTCGTGTGCTCGTACGCATGCGCTCGGGGCAGTGGCGCAACGCGCGTGCTCTCGAGCGTCTCAAACTTGAGCTTGTCGTAGAGCTCAGCAGCAGATGACCCAGTCGATGCTGCGAGGAACGTCGAGCCAGTCGCACTCGCACTAGCGCCAGTTGCGTCGCGACCGAGTGTTGTGGCGCCATTGCCATCGCCATCGTCACCGTCATCATCGAGGTCGTCGTCGAGGATCTTGGGCGGACGCACAGCGAGACCAAAGTCGCCGAGCTTCACCGTGCCCTCGGCGTCGAGGAAGATGTTGGGCGGCTTGATGTCGCGATGGATGATGCCCTGGCGATGGATGTACACGATCGCTTCGAGGATCTGGCGAAAGAGCGTCCAGATCTTGTCTGGCTCGTTCCAGAGCGAGCCCTTGTCAATGACTTCGCGCAGCGCTTTGCCTTCGCAGTACTCCATCTGGATGTACAGCTTCTCGCTCATGCGCTTCTCGCGCGCACGTGGCGCTGGCTTTGCAGTCACACCGAGCGCCGCTTTGCGCCTTCGATGCGGATCGCGCGCCGCGCCGTCGTCGTCGTCGTCGCTCGAGTCTTCGAGCGCTTCGTCAATCGGCGCTTCGTCGAGCCCTTCCCAGTCAAAGCCGTCGTCGTGCATCGACGCCGACGTGAGGCTCATGCGAAATGGATTCAAACTCCGGCGACTGTCGTGCTTGGAGCTCCAGAGCCCGACGCTGCGGCTCATCGTGCCGAGCCAGTCGTCGTCTTCGTCCGTTGCGCTCATCTCGAGCTCGAGGCCGTCGCGCGTGTCGGACGACTCGCTCGTGCGCTCGAGCGACACGTGCGCTTCATCGTCTTCGTCTTCGTCGCTCTCAAAGTCGTCGTCGCTCGAGTCGTCGTCGTCGTCGTCGGTGGTAAACCCGCCGCTCTCGCCTTCGATCCACGCCTGGAAGTACCGCACGATGTGCCGGTGCTGCATGCGCGAGATCGTCTTGACTTCGCGCAAGATCTTCTTCTTCATCGTCGGGTCGTCTGGGTCGAGCTTCACTTTCTTCACAGCGTAGAGCTGTCGGTCGAGGCGGTTCCGGACTTTCACGACTTCGCCGCCGCCGCCGCGACCGAGCAGCCCGAGCTCTTTAAAGTCGCCGTGGTACCGCGAGTGCGTGTGCTCCGTGTCCATTGCATCGAGCTCGTTCGTCGACGAGTCGTCGCTCTCGGACATGTCGTCGCCGTTGCCGCCCTCGTCGTCCGACGCGCTGTCGTCCGACGCACCGTCGCCGGACCGGTGCTGGCGCGTGCGCTCCGGAATCGTCGAGACGCGGTCGCTGCTGCTCGCAAAGTCGCTCATACTGCCGTCGTCGTCGTCGTCGCCTTCGTCATGGCTCGCGCCGTGCTCATCGACCAAGTCGATGCTCGAGCGATGGCGCCGACGTCGCCGCGCGTTGTTGCGCTTCTTCATCTTCTCTTGCTTGCGCTTGCGCTCGGCGTCGATGATCGCGAGGATCTCTTGGTTCTTTGCGAGCGCCGCCTCTTCTTCGAGCTGATGGCGCGCGTCCTCGGCGCGCTTCTGCTCCATCTCGCGGTCCTGCTGCCGCTGGATCATCTGGTCGAAGAACGACGACTGGTCCTTCAAGTGCTCTTGAATAAAGTCCGTCGCGTGCATCACGAGGTCGTACGTCATCGCATCGCCGAGCTTCTCGAGCGCGAGCTTCTCGAGTTCGCTCGTGAGCTTCTTCGTCTCGTCTTTCGACAGTCCATGCTTCGCTTCGACAGCAATGTTCGCCGGCTGCTTGAGCGGGTACGCGCGGCCAAAGTCGATGTGCAGTAGCACCTCTGCAGTCGCAGCGGCGTCGCCGAACGCTTCGCAGCACAGCCGGATCGTAAAGATGTAGTTGTACACGAGCGTGGACGACTTGAGCTCGAGGTCCTGGTCGTAGATCGCCTGGAGGACTTCGAACTCTTGCTGCTGCAGCTCGAGCGCTTGCTGCAGCGTCGCAGCGTCAAAGAGGATCGACTGGAACGGCGCAGCGGCGGCTGCTGCGGTCCCAGCCGCGGGTGGTGCAGACGCTTTGCCTGCTGCTGCTGCTGCGTGTGCGTCGGGAGCTGGTTCTGCTAGCGCAAGCAAACAAGCACGCAAACGAGCGAGGCGAGAGCATGTGTGTGAGTGTGAGTGTATGTGTGCATGTGTGCATGAGCGCATGAATGCGTCATCAAGCGTGCATACGGACGTGCACGTGCACGAGCGCAACGCCATTGACCGACGCACGCACCTGGCTTCTTCTTCCCCTTCTTGCGCGCCATTGCGAGTGTGGCACAATTCGTTTGGAGCTTCTAGCCAAGTCGCCGATTTTCCAGCTGTCAGTCCATTGTATAGCAATTTGTATCGGAGACCACAAGAACTTGCTCGTCACAAGTGTGTGGCGCTCCTGCCTTCGCTTGAAGCACACGGCACCAAGCACCAAGCACCAGCACGAGTGTGTCCATGGGCCAGACACACACACACAACACAGTACATACACGTAGTAGCGCAGCGAGCTTGCAGTGGGCGATGCCTTCGTGCGCTCGAGTGGCAATCGACACATGCTCGCGTGTGAATCAAGTTGCCTCCATAGAGCAGCAGGAGCGGATCAGGCGATCACTACGACGATGGCGCAACAACCAACGCAATGCCAGACGCATGGTGTCGTCCAAGTCTCAGCAGCAGCAGCAGCGCACACACATCCATGCGTCCTACCTCGCCATCGACACCAAGCTCTTGGCATGCGTGCACTGAGTGACGGTCACTATTATTCATCCGCTGCTTCGAGCAGCTCGGTGTCTCATTCCACAACCTGCCAGCTCCCGTGCACATACACGACGTCCTCGACGTCCTTCAGCACCACCTCAGCGACTCTCTTTCGATCGATCGGCAGATACGATGGCCACGCAGCGCATTCCAGTCGGGCTCGTGGGCTTTGGCACCGGCTCGAGCGTCTTCCACGCGCCGCTGCTCCAGAGCTCTGGCGAGTTTGCGATCACGCACGTGCTCGAGCGCTCGACGAGCAAGAGCGCCGACGCGCTGCAGCCTGCGCCGACGATCGTGCGCTCGATGGACGCCCTGCTCGCTGCGCCAGTGGACCTCATTGTCATCTCCACACCCACGCATGTGCACTTTGAGCAAGCGAAGCAAGCGATCCTCGCAAAGAAGCACGTCGTCGTGGACAAACCGCTCGTGATCACAGCGCGCGATGCGCAGGAGCTCGTGGACCTCGCGCAGGCGCACGGCGTGGTCTTCGCGGTGTTCCAGAACCGGCGCTGGGATAGTGACTTCCTCACGGTGCGCGCGCTCCTTGACAGCGGCGCACTCGGTGAGCTCCGGACGTACGAAGCGCACTACGACCGATACCGTCCGTCGCTCAAGGGGTACTGGAAAGAGCAGGCGTCGCTCGGCGGCGGCGTGCTCTACGACCTCGGCGCGCACCTCGTGGACCAAGCGCTGCAGCTCTTTGGCGAGCCAGACGATGTGCACGCAGACGTGCAGATCCAGCGCGAAGGTGGCGAGAACGACGACTACTTCCGCCTCGAGTTCACGTACGCGAAGCGACCGGAGCTCCGCGTCGTGCTCACGGCCGGCATGCTCGTGAAAGACCTCGGGCCAAAGTACATCCTCGACGGCTCGGCGGCGCGCTTTGAGAAGTTTGGCGAAGACGTTCAAGAGCCGCAGCTCCGTGACGGGAAGCGTCCTGGCGACGCCGGCTTTGGCTGCGAACCCGAAGCGACGTACGGCACGCTCACTAGCGCAGACGGTGTCGCGCAAGTGGTTCCAAGCAAAGTCGGGACGTACGACGTGTACTACAAGAACATCGCTGCGGCGATTCGCTCCGGCGCGCCATTGCTCGTGGACCCGCGCAGCGTCGTGCCGCAGATCCGCATCCTCGAAGCTGCGAAGATGACGGAGCGCGTGAACCGACTGTGAGTGCGCGAGTGCGTGAGAACGTCGTGGCGGTGAGCGACAGAAGACAATGACGTCAGGACAGCTTTCTATGACATAACGCGCTCCCGTTGGGTCTCTCTTCACATGACTATCTGTCTCGGTTGCTGTGCGTCGCGTCGTGGCGTCTTGTGGAGCAGAAGCTACTGTCACGATGCAGTGTGTGCTGTGCGCGACGGCGAGCTGGGATGGGCAAACGCGCCATGCACGACCTGGATCTGCCAGGAGCCAACAGCAGCAAGTGAGTCCCCGAGGACGACGCTGTGCAGACGATGGAGCGCGCATGGCATTGCGAGTGTGCAAGACCGTCGTACCTCATCGAATGTGCGCTGGAGCAGCTCGCGGAGCTGTGCGTTCTCGAGCTGCAGCGCTGCGTTTGCTGCGTGGAGCTGTCGCGAACACAGCGATGTCCACTCACACGCGTCAGATAGAGCGAGCACATGCCTAGTACGCGCCACTGCGACTTGCCTCTGCGCACGCACTCGCGCTCTCGCATGTACAGCGCGCTAGACGCTGCGTCTCGCCATCCTGGTTGCTCGTGAGATCTTGTGCGTCAGCGCCACGGGTGCTCGCCCACAGATCGACACTGCCGCGCACTGCTGGCGATTGAGTCTGCGCTTTCAGGTCACGTCGACAGCTCTCTTCTCGCCCCGCGAGTGCAGGCGTGACGCAACGGAGCTTACGCGTACGAGCACTCGCATGGTGACATGGCTCAGGTGACGATGCCGTCGAGTCGCTTGCAGCTGAACAGGTCGATTCACTTCGAGTCGACTCGCCGAGTGCCAGTGCCCCGAGCAGCGACGACGCCATCGACATGGTGCTGTGTCTACGATGCGTGCGCATGGCCACGCTCGAACTGCACACAGCAGCGTCAGTGGCTCGGCGGTGTTGACTCTGTCGCGCAACTACGCCGTTGACGCTGTCGTCGAACGCGAGACACTCGATGACGTTGTTACCACCGTCGCAAACGAGAAGCGCTGCGCTGACGTCGCTACCTATGAACAGCACGCCAAGCGGATCGCCGAGACGCTCAACGACACACTCAGTGAGCGTCGTGCTTGATCCACGGAGGACACTGCGCGGCACAACACCGACCTCGATTGTGCGCACCCAAGCGTACGCTACACTGTCGCGCGCACGGCCACTGAGGTGGGCGATGCAGCCGCCGACTTGGCGAATGCAGCAGTTGCCGCGATCGGACACAAAGAACGAACCGTGCGGTCCGAGACTCAGTCCCGAAGGCTGCCGGAACGCAGCGACTTCGCAGCTGCCATCGACGTAGCCGCCACTGACCGCACCGCAGACTGTCGTGGCGTCCCATGGCAAGCGGCGATCGCGCGATGGACGCAATGCGCGGATGCAGTTGTTCATTGTATCGGCGACCAAGAGCGTGCCATGCAGTCCTTCAATGACAGCAGACGGACTTCGAAAGAGCGCGCGGCGGCCACCGCGGTAGCCGGCAATGCGTGTGCGCAGTCGTGGAAGCTCAGCGTGCGATGCTGTCTCAGGTACGACGCGCTCGGTGTCTCGGACTGAGATGTAGCCGCCCGCGATCGTGCGCACTATCAGTGCTCCGTTCGTTGTGCGGACGATCTGGCGAATGCAGTGGTTGCCCGTGTCGGCGACTGCGAGTGTCCCGTCAGCGCACTGACAGATACCCGCAGGCATGTTGAAGCTGCAGTCGCGCACGGGACCATCATGCCACGCTTTCTTGCCAGTGCCAGCGAACGGGAACAGCTCAACGCCAGCGAGGCGCTCGGTTGCACTCGTGAGCGCGCTGTTCGCCGGCAGCGCTGCGAATTTGAGCTTGTGGTGTCCAGTGTCGCACACAAAGAGGTACCGGCCGTCGTCGGACGCGCAGATGCCTTTCGGTGTCAGTAGCTCTGTCGCATCGAGGGTTTGCACGACACGCGTCACGACTGGCAGTGTTGGCGAACTGAGGTCGCTGCGTCCTTGCGACTGCTCCACGATGAAGCGAATTGCGTTGTTCTAGCACGAGCATGAGCGCACACAAGAACAAACGCACGCGTGAGCGTGAGTACAGCGCAGGTGATTGTGCAAAGATCCTCGTGAGCGAACGCCGTCGTACGTGCATGTCTGTGAACGCCACGGTGCCACAGCCGCCTGGCACTACGCAGATCCCATACGGCCGATTCACACTTGCAACGCAGATCTCTCCGTCGCGCCGCCCTCTCCGACCTGATCCAACGCGGTAGCTCATAGCTCCTCTCTTGTCGTCGCTGTCATGAAGCGCAGAAGGCAGACGCAGACCGCGTCGTGCTGTTCAAGACAAGCAGAACGAACGGGCGAGAGGACGTACTGCAATGGCATGTAGCAGTTCCAGCAGCAGAACACAAAATTTGAGCGAGAGGAAAACGAGGGAGTCATCACTCCCTCGTTTTTATCTCGCTCGCTTTTTGTCATTCTCCTATTTAGCCAGACAGTACTAGTGGTATAAAATAAGAAAAATACGCACCTCACTCGAATAAGTATGCAGCATACTCAAAAGAAACTGTACAGTCGAGGAGCTAGAAAAATACGCGCTCAGACGGATCACCAATTCGAATGGCGGAGCTCAAGATAACAAGATTACAAAAATAACAAATAACAAGGCGATTAATTTCTTTTTTCTCGCTCTTGTTGCATTCCTTGTTTAAACCGATACGTAACCAACTGTGGTCAGTTGATTTGACCAACATATTGTTGGTCAGACGTGACTATATTGTACAAATAACATATAGTAAGTCTGAAAATAGACACAATACGCGTCTACATTGCGATATTCGAGGTACTTACACGCCAAGTTGTTCGCTCCAATATTATCCTGTCTACGGAAAAGGACCTTGAGCTAGTTTGTGGTTAAACTAGCTTGTCTTTTTTAGGTCGTTTTCCTGATTGTACACTCCACACCAAAACATCGAGAACAGCACACTTTTCGAATTTTCTAAAGCTTGGATAGTTGTATTCCAACAAAACCAATTGTATACGACTCGCGACAGCAAGACACATCCAAAACTGTGTCCATTATTGAATAAATCGTACTGTAAACCGAGCAACAAAAATTTGTTGTCAATTGAGCACGACAATAAAGAGAACAAAAGCCAATACAAAAAATCAAGTGTGATTAGTAGTCATTTTGTAGATTTTGTTTCAATTCCACTCGCCATCCATTTGGCAAGACTATCCAGATGATGCACGTGAGTGTGAGCACGCTTGAACGAGCAGAGATGCGAGACATGCACAATGCAGGCATGAGCCGAAGTTGCAACGCACATATGGCGAGCAAAGAGCGCTGTGTGGCGAGCACTGAACGGCAAGAAGGACAAGAGGGAAGCGCGCGGCCGTCCACGCGTTCTTGATCAGCGCACGACTCAGCGTTTGCTGCGCGAGGCACCGTCGTGTGGCGTCTCCGCGGCGCGTTACCTCACCGACAATGGACTTGGCTGATCGCTTCGTACAGTGCAGCGTGTCTTGCACGACACAGACTGGCTACAATACTCAAAGCTCGAGACACCCCTCCCACTCACGACAAAACACAAGATCGCGCGAGTCGAGTGGTGCGACGCTGCGTTTTCTGACCGTCGAGGCACCGCCTATTGGAGCCAAGTCACCTTTAGCGACGAAAAGAGATGGTGCCCAGACAACCAGAGGATGTGGCACGACGAACGAAAGCAGCCAAGATCGATCATCCGTCGGCAGATGGGAGGCGGGGAGTGATGGTGTGGGGCGTTCTCGCGCCGTGGCACCGCTCAGCTCGCCTTCCTCCACGGCAACCAGAAAGCAACAAACTACATCGACACTCTGCGCTCCTACTTGCTGCCGTTTGCGGCTACGAAGCACCGCGACGGCTACACCTCCCAGCACGAAAACGCTGCGATACACACAGCTCGCGCCACTCGCGAGTTTCTCCGATAAGAAGGCGTCGACACCATGGATTGGCCTGCGCGCAGTATGGATTTGAACCCAAGAGAGAACTATGGGGTATCCTGACTGCGCGCGTGTGTCGCGATGGCAAGCAGTTCAGTACGGTGAACGAGCTCAAAGTGTCGATCGAGCGCGAGTGGAACGCTCTTAGTGTTGATACGCTTGACCGACACATTGACTCAATGCCGCATTGATGCTTCCTTGTAACAAACGGAAAAGGCAAAACATGCAAGTTTTAGACAGCATACACTGCTAATCACACTTGATTTTTGTATTGGACTGGTGTTCTCCGTCTTTTCTCGTGCTCAATTGGCAGCAAATTGTTGTTGCTCGGTCCACAGTACGATATATTCACAAATGGTCCCGCCGTATGTGGTTTATGTGGTTTACACAGAAACGGTGGTTTTACAACACTCCGAACGAAGTCCCAGAGCATCCCGATAATATATCTCCTTCCAAAAACGACGATATCAACTTATCGGATAAATATCAATTCTTTCTGTACATTTCCCTTTGCAGTAGTAATGATCCCCGAGCCGCGAGTGATGTCACGCTTTACGCAGCTGCACCCGCCCAATGTAACCAGTGCGTGCGCATTCGAAAGTTGCGTTAGGTCAGTCGCGAGTAGATCGCCCTGCGCTTGATGCTCAGGGCCGCAAGGGCAGGACTGGTCTGTCAGAGCGACACAACACGATTTGCGTTCTCGTGCGCAAAAGTCTGCTTGGTCGTCGCTCTGAGGTCTCGGGGTCGCTCGAGAGCAGTCTCGCATCACCAACTGCCAGTCGAGTGCTCTGAGGCCGCCAGTGTCCGGCCCAGATCACCAGGCGTCGGTCCAGCCCCGACGCACTCACTATCAAGGACATGGACGCGGAGCACGAGAGGACCGCGTGTCGACCCAGACCTTTATTCAGTGAAAGACGGTGCAATTGCAAACACAACATAAACTGCCATACGTTACGAAATGTTGAATGAGGCAAATTGTTGGAACATTGACGAATGTACGAGTGGTGTTTTTGCCAGCAATATCGTTGAAGCACCAATTTTGGCAAATGAGTAATGAATGAATGAATGTCTAGTATATATTTGTGCGGTGCAAAAGGTTTACGTGAAAACAAACCAGTGCTTGAACGAATTTGTGGTTGTGCTGTTGTTGTCATAAGTGGTGCTGATACACAACAAAAATGAAACTTATCATCCACGACAAATTCAAAAACATGTTGTTGAATCGGCGTTTTTGTGAGGTGCAAGTGGTTTAGCGAGATTGAACTTGTAGTTCCATCTCTGAACCACAGTGGCCTACCATCTTCTCCTTCATGCTACACTAGCAACAGCGAATGTGGTTTTTGAAAGCTATGCGACAAAATATCTGTGCAAATCCCCAAAAGGTTGGATCGATATATTTTAGGTACGATTTACCCTGTTTTGTATTATGACTCTCGCGTTCCACGAATAGTGAAATAACGCAGGTGATTCCGTACATACTCGTCTTTATCACAACGACGTCTTGAGTCCCTGTTCAGTCTTGCATGATCAAGAGCTCCATGAACAATCCGCGTTTTCGAGCCATTTCCTATCCGCTTCAACAGCGCTTGGCTCGAAAAAGCACCTGTTTGAAGACAATTTAGACGCATCTTTCGCGCGTGGCGGTCAGTCGCTCATTAGATCGACTCCAATCGAGTCTGGAAAAAGTTCAGCACTTACCTGCTGAGCCCAATTTGTGGAAGTGGGCAACTTTATTCGTTGCGTTGGGCCAAAATCAATTACAAACATAATACTTTGGCCCATTGGTACTTTGGTCCAACGGGTCTTGGGCCAACTCTATATTCAATCCTGGCCGTCCAAAAAATCTAATGTATAGCCGCCTTGTGTAACCGTCGTGTATAATATGTTGCTGCTTTGGAAGTCTTGAAGGAATCAATTTTAAAAGTCATTTCGAGCCTGACGAGCCGAACCCGAGCTTTGAAGCCGAAAATGTCTTCGTTTTTGTATCCGTGAGGACATCACTGTACTAGCTTATCCGAGCCGAGCCGCATGGCCGCTCGACTGTTCATCTTCAAGAGTTCCTCACAAAAGAGCTCCTCACAATGGAGCGGAGCGGCAGCGCGTACTCAACGCGCGCTGCTGCTGCTGCTGCTGCTGCTGCTACTGCAGGCGCTGGAGACCCTCGCGGCTGGAGTCGAGGCGAGCGAGACCCGAGCAGCTCGTTTGACAGCGCAAGCAGCCGCAGCAGCACGTTTCACGGCAGTCGCAGCAGCGCAAACGTCAACATATCGCGCATCAAAGCGTCGCGCCACGCGCAGCACGTGCGGCATGCCGAGACTGCGTCAGCGTGGAAAGCTGCGCTCCACGACATGGCCGACTCGCAACTTGCACCTCGCGAGCGCGAGATCCTATTGCAGCTGCTCGTGCAGATCACGGACTTTGTCGCGCGCAAGCAGCAGCAGCAGCAGCGGAGCAAGCGCGCGACTGCTCCGACGACGCCAGACTGGCGCAAAGACTTTCGTCGCAGTCGCGTGGATGTCGAGAGTCGAGCTGGCAACAGCAGCAGCGACGACCTCTTTGCTGCCGTCGTGCGCGTGTGCGAAGAGCGCATGCAGCAGCTCCACGACGACGAGGTGCGTCGATCTCGCCCATATCATGTACACACTATGTGCGATTCACACAGACGCTGGTGTCTGTAGCATGGCAGCAACAAAAGCGGTGGAGATTGGACGCGCACGTCGCCGCGCGAGCTCGTTGCACGCGCGATGGTGCAGGAGCTGCTCGTGAGTCTCATGGAGATCCAGCTGCACGAGAAAGAGGAGACGATCCTCGACGATGTTGACACGGTCGAGACTATGCGCCAGCTCCACGCGCAGCTCGAGCAAGACGAGCACATGGTACGCCATTGAACGACTAGACGAGACACAACCAGTTGGATTGACAGTTCGATTGGCATATGCTAACGCTATGACTGCCTGCTATGGCTAGCTCCGCGACCGCGTGTGCACTGCTGCAGGCGACGAGCAGCAGCTCCAAGAGCTCCAAGCACTGCTCCGTACAGACTTTCTCCAAGAAGTTGCGCACACGCGCGCGACGCAGCGGCTGAACGACGCGACACAGAACAGCGACGCGTCGCTCCAGTTCGCGTGGGAGACGATCCAAGAGCAGAAGCGCGAAGTCGTGCGGCTCCGTGCCGAGAACGACGAGCTCCGCGCGCGGATCGGATCAAGTGCATCACGCGTGATGGGTCCGAAAGATCATCACTCACTGTCCACTGCCTCGCTGGCCACCGACAACCCCAAGCGTGCGATCAACGCTCTGCGCGCAGAGCTCGCATCACACCAGGACGCAAACGTGAGCATCCTCCACGACTACATCACGCGGCTCGAAGACGCTCTGCGGCGCTCGACCGCTGGCGCGTCGTCGTCGTCGGTCACAATCGCAACGACTGCACCACTGAGCCATCCGTTTGCGTCGAGTCGCGTTGGCGATGATGATGGGAACAATGGCGATGGGAAAGAGAACTATCGCCCAGGCTTTGCCAGTAGCAGCACCAGTGGCTTCCGTGGCGTCGCTGCACGCGACGACTTTGCTGCGTCGCAGCCTGTGCCATCGCGCCGCGTGTGCGAGACGTGCAAGCGCAGCGCTGCGACTGCGATCGCGCTCCAGTCAGAGGTCAAGCAGCTGTGTGCACAGGTCGCTGCAGACGACGACGCGCTCGTGCGGAGCGAGCAGATGCAGCAGCAGCTCACACGCGAGACGGCAGCACTCACGAGCGCATTGGTGTCGGCAAAGCAGCAGCAGCAAGAGCTCCGAGAGCTCGTGCTCGAGAGCTCGCGCGCCAAGCAGCAGCTCCAGAGCGAGCACGAAACAGCGCGCCGTGCGTCTGAGCGCACAGTGCGTCTGTTGCAAGACGAGCTTGATGCGCTTGACGCGCGGTACACGCAGCAGACACGCACACTTGAGCGCCTTGAGCTCCGCGCAAGCAGCAGCAGCGCTAGCTATAGTAGCAATAGCCTCGACCGCGCGCAGCGCACTCGACATGCAGCACTAGCAGACGACTTGGACAGCGTCACGCAAGCAAATGCTGCGCTGCGCGACCGCATTGCGCGGCTCCAAGCCGACGTCCAGGACGCAGACGCACGCGCACGCGAGCGCTCGAGTCAAGTCGACGCGCTGCACGAAACGATCGAGCGCTTACAGCACGAGCGAGAGCGTTTGCAAGCAGCAACGCAAGTCCGTGACGACGGCGCGCGCGAGACAGTATCTACGCTCAAGAGCAAGGTCGAAGCACTCGAGCAGCAGCTCCATGAGGCTCGAGACGGCACACGAGAGCTCGAGCAAGTACTTGCCGCACGTGAGCAGACACTTGCAGAGCGCGACACGGCGCTCGTAGCGCTGGAGCAAGACATGCAGCGCCACGTGCAGCGCGAGTCTGTCGAGCGCGAGAAGCGCGGGCTCGACCAGGTCAGTCTCGCTCAGATGCGCGACGAGTGCGCACAGCTGACAACGCAGCTCGAGGCTGCGACTGAGCGACTCGACGACGCAGAGAAAGCGCTCGTGCAAGAGCGTGCAGCAGCGACGCGCTTGTCACGTGAACTGCGTGACGCAAAGACGCAACGCGAAGCGCTTGAAGCGCGCGTGCGTGCGTCTGCTGCACTCCAGCAAGAGCTCAACAACGTCCAGGCATCCGCTGCTGCACGCGCCGCAGCGACAGATGCGCTTCAGCAAGAGCTCACAGCCGCACAGACGACGATCTTGATGTGGATGAGCAAGTACAACGCGCTGACGGAGCAAGTGAAGCGCCTCGAAGACGCCGAGGCGGCATCGTCTGAAGAGCGCTACGGTCTTGAGCGCAAGCTCGAGCACCAGCGCATACTCGCAGCCGAGCACCAGCAGCGACACGCAAAGACTGCGCTGGACCTCGACGCACAGCAGATCCGCTCGCAAGCGTTTGAAGCGCGCATCGCTGAGCTCGAAGCCGCCAAGCACGCGCACGAGCGCCAGACACAAGCGCTCGAGATAGATCTGTCGCAGTCGCGCCGGAGCAATGCGAGCGAACTGGCAGAACTCCGCGCTGCGACGCTCGAGCTCGAGAGCCACGTGAGCGTCCTCACTGACGCGAACCGAACGCTCCAGCACAACCTCCGGTCCGAGGAGTGGCAACGCAAGACGCTTGGGCTCCTCGTCCAGACGCTTCAGGAGCGACCAGGACTTCAGCAGCGCGCTCTCCGTGAGATGCTCGCATCGAATGAGCGTCAAGTCGCGGATGCACTCTCGCACGTCGCGCGCCGTGTCGAGAGCTTGAAGGCAAAGCTCGTGACAGCGGAGCGTACGTGCGACGCACTGCGGATGCAACTCTGTCGGCAGCGTCAGCAGCGGCTCAGCTCAGTCAGTGCTGACGCTGCTGCGACTGTCAACACGGTCGCGACCGCAGTCGACACTGCCGAGAACGAGAGAACGAGCACGATGGTTGCGCGCTGCCAGGACATCTGTCGCTTGATCCGCGCAGTTGCTGCGACGCTTCCGTACGAGTCGCTCATCCAGACCGAGAGCGACGCAGCGTTCCTCCACCTCGCAGAGCGTGTGCTCGTGCATGCGATGCACAGCGCAGCGCGTCTCTCGTCTGCATCACCACTGCTGCTCGCTCACGCGCCAGTCACTGACGTCTCACAGGCGCTAGCACTAGCACCGCCGTCGCCTCCGTCGGCATTGTCTTCATCACCATCGTTGACAGATGCAGCGGCAGCTCGACCGACTGAACGCTGCGTGCACAGCACGCCAAGGAAGCTTGTTCGCCTCGCCCTCGATGCTGCGTCACAGACCAGCAGCAGTGTCAGCAGCAGTCGCCGCCGCGCTGTCGTGTACCTCAAGTGGCGCAACGTCCTCGTAGCGATGCGACTCAAGCAGCAGCTCGCGCGGAAGCACGACGCATACACGCGCATGGTCGCTAAGTGGATACGCGCGGCGAGTCAGTGCGCCGTCCTCGACAAGCGCGTGAAGCGCGCGCAGTGGCGCTGCCTCGCATTCGGTGCGACTGCGCGCGCGCAGCAGTCCGAGCTCAACGAGCTCCGATCAGCGAAGCAGCACTGGCGCTGGCACGCAATGCGCTCTCGACTCGAGACGCAGACGCGGCGCAGCGCTACAATGCTCTTGCACGCTCGCATCTTCACGCAGCAGCAGCGCAACCGTCGCCTGCAGAAGCTCTTGGGCTTTACGAGCTGGCGCTACGAGAGCAAGATCGCGGCTTTGACGCAGGCGCTTGAGTCGCAGCAGCAGCAACAGCAGCAGCAGCAGCAAGTTCCAGCGCTATCGCCAGTGAGCGCAGTCGCACTCGGCAACTGCGTGCGGCTGCTCCAGCAGTTCTGCGACGACACCGAGACTCCAGCAGACGTCGGTGCGAGTCGCGTCTCACTCGCGGCGTTCCTCATAGAGAGCAACCGCAAAGTTGCAGGCTGGCGCCGCACGCTCGACCGCAAGATCCACGAGTTCCGCGACGGCAAAGCGCAGCTCGTGCGTCTCGAACAGCGCTGCAACGAGATGCACGAGCTCGTGGCGCTTCACGAGACGCTCGTGCGTGACCTCGAGCGCAAAGCTGCGAGCCACCAAGCGATCGTCGATGCTGCGACGAGCTTTGCGCGCGCGTACAAGACGCTGCGGACGTCAGTGGCGTCGCAGATGTTCACGACGACCGAGTTCTACGCTGCGTGCAAGCGCGTGGTCGAGGTCGTGAGTGCATCGAGCACTCTGGCAGTCGCTAGTGCACCGAGTCACAGCAGCACTAGCCATGCAGACACACGCACTGGGACGTCAACACTGTCGCGATCGACTGCGGAGGCTGATGGTGCTGCTCGCGCGGTGTCAGCAGCACCGGTGCGAGCAGCGAGCAGCAGGCACAGCACAAGCAGACGCTCGCGGCTTGCAACGCTGGACGAGCAGCGCGAGCTCGCTGCGTCACGCGTCTCAAGCACCAGCACGCTCCGTGCGAGCGCCACATCGGTCCAGACGAACGGCAATGTGCAGCGCCGCGAAGTGAACCGGTCGAGCATTGCGCTCCTCGAGCACACCGTTGGCTCGCTCCGGAGTGCAACCGACGTTCGCGCAACGCTCGAGCGCGCATTGGTCGACAAGACCGAGCGTCTCGCGCTCGCGCACGCACAGCTCGAGCGCAAGCATATGCAGTTTGCAATGCTCCGGCTGTTCATGCGCTGGAAGTGCGCAACGTACGCGTTGCGGCTCCAGGAGCAAGCTGCGTGTGCAGTCGCGCAGTAGATAAGCAGAAAGCGCGAGGAGTAGACAACAGCGGCTACGAACGCTAGGGCATCACACAACGGACAGAGCGCGAGGAGAGCTCGGGTGCCATCGGCAGAGCTGCATTGTCGGATGCATCGTAGACGCACTACAGAGTCGTGTGGAGCACTACACTACTAGTAACACGGGTTACACTGCCAGTCGCCACAGTGTCAGCGTCTATAGTAGCAGAGAGCAGAGCACACTTCGAAGACGTCGTCGCACCGGCCCCGTGTTGTTGACGTCGTAGACGAGTGCCGTGTGGATACTGCCCTTCTTGAACGCGCTCAGGATCTCGCCGAGCGTCGAGTCGGCCCACACGCGGCGCACTGCGCATGCAAGCACGAGATGGCACGTCCATCGTGCGCTACTCGTCACCCATCGCATCGCCCAGCCCCACTGCCACTCTAGCAAGCCTCCGCCTCGAATGCTCGCTCAGTCTCGAGTCCAGTCTGTTTCGCCACCCAGCACACAGCCTCGCCCCGCACACCGCAACACAATCGCCCTCGGCTCGCGTCATCGCTGCTGCTCGCCTGCACCCGACACCAAGCGCGTCCAGAGTCGTCGAGTCAAGACTACGTGTCCACAATGACGTCGCCTGCGCTTTGAGACGTCCGTTCCAAGTCAAGCTTCCTTTAGGTCTCACCATACCGTCTCGCATGAGACCGTCATGATGACGCCGTGACCGGCTTGGCGCTCAGCTGACTCCAGTCCAGGCTTTGATGCGCCGCCCGCGAGTGACCAGCGTCGCTTGTGCGTAGTGGAGACCAAGGAAGTCGTGTGAGAGCGCAACACAGCGCAAGAGGGCTGCGCCGTCATGCGCAGTCTGTGGATAGTGGTGGCAGTCATCGAGGACTGACCGAGGTCGTGAGAGAGCCGATACGCATCCACGCTGACAGTGCCGAACCGAAGTGATCTGTAGGCACTGGTAGGTGAGTCCGAGCGTCAAGTCCGAGACGATCGCCGAGAGGCCAACAAGCGCAACGATGAAGCTGAAGCGAAAGACTTCGAGCATCACGGACGCGTGCGCTTCTTGGTCCGTTGGAGGTGTCGGAGGCCGCGATAGCAACTTGATCGCTGTTGCCACCACCGCTGCTGCCGTCCGCACTGGAAGCAGCAGCAGTCGGAGGACACTGAGCGACCGCATGCAAGTCGAAGTGACGCGTCGGTTCATGACAGAAAATGCAGACGCAAGAGGGCGACGAATCTTCTCGTGATCAAAGCAAATGGTGGACGCTGTCATGCGTAGCAAATGCCATCAGCTAGTGCCTTCTTGTTCGTCACTGCTGCTGCTGCTGCTACTGCAGATCAGATCCCTCCATCCACTTGGTCGATCACTTCACTCCTGATCCAAGACGTCACGGAAGACCCATGACGCTGTCTACGCAAGCGCGGCTTACGCGTGCCAGTAGCCCGCCTGGACGAGGATCTCTGGGTAGAGGTTGTGCCACTCGGTGATGAGCGGGTTGTACAAGTCTGGGTGCGACTGCATGAACGCCGCAGGGTCCTAGAACGGCGCACGTGCGGGCGACACAAGGCGTGTGTGAGTCCATGTCGCTAGTTGTGACCAGATCGGGGCACAAGCAACACAGCGAAGACGCACCTCTGCGAAGCAGACAAACACGGTCGCGACCGAGCTGTCGATCACTGCGAGCGGCGTGATCGAGACACCGACGCCGACAATGAAGCCGAGCACCGCCAAGAAGACTGCAGACACACACACACACAAGCACCCATCACATCGCGTCAGAACTGCGAGCATCACACGTCCGCTTGGCGCGAATGCCTTCAGACTAACAACAGCAGCAGATGATGATGATGATGATGACGATCAGTCCATCCGCACGTACTCGTGCTGTTGTCAAAATCGACAATGTCGGTCGCTTCGCCAATGATGCCACCGGCACCTGCGCACACCAAGCCTAGTCGCGCACGCACGCACGCACACGCGAGAGAGCAAGCCACACAGTCAGCCACACTTCGATTCACCATTGACACAGCAGCGTCGGTATGCATAGCAACCGCACGAAACGTACCGACACCGAGCGCCGCGAAGCTCAGGACGTTGCCAATGAGGTCGTCGTTGATGATCGCGTCAAAGCCGCGCTGGTGGAAGAGGTCGAACACGGCTTTGCCAGCCTGCGTGAACTTGTAGCCGTAGATCCCGACGTACACGAACGCCCAGCGGTTGAAGTACTCCATGAGCGACTGGAGGCACCCGAGGATGCACTCGCAGATGCACCCGACGAAGCTCCCTTCCTCGCGCTGACTCTCCGCGAGCGACCGCAGCGCTTGGAGGATCGCAACGAGGAGCGAGCCAAAGCAGATCGAGCCGAACGACGTCGTCGTCGCGCGCTTGAGCGACGACCCAGTCGCACCCTTGGACTCGGCGTTGTACCAGAACGTCGCGACGGTGCCAGCAACCGTCACGTGCGCAACGTTCTTGAACACTTGGAGGCCCCAGTAGAACGAGATGAGCAGGAAGAAGTACGCAATGTAGTTGCCCGCCGAGGCTTTGAAGATCTGCGACGTCGAGCTCATGCACTGACGCTTGCTGCCGTAGATCTTGCACGAGCCCGACATGCACTGCGCGCTCGACGTGCAGTAGTCGCCATCTTGGAGCGAACCAGTCGTTGCGTTCTCGTTCGTGCTCATGTTGTTCGCCACGCCCAAGAGCGCGAGCGCCCACACGGCGACCCACGCGACTTGGACGATCGTAAACACAATCGCCACGGCGTACGTCGTCTTGTGCTTTGAGATCGCAGCTTCGGCGACGCGCAAGTTCGCGACTGCGAACGGAATGCGGTGCTGCACGAGGCGCGCGTAGCAAAAGTTGAACAGCGCGATGATCGCGCCGAGGATGCCGAGGAAGTAGTTCCCGATCGAGAAGCCGTACGCGGCGACTGCGCACGCGATGCCGACGTTGAACCAAAGCACAAAGTTGATCATGAAGCGCGCAGCAGCGGTGATGAGCTTCACGAGCAGCAGCGCGAGCACGACGGAGAGCACTGCCATGGCAAGGGCGATCGCCACGACTTTCTTCGTGTCGTCGCCCGAGAGGACGTTCGACGACGACTTCTTCTTGGACGAGCTAGACGACGACGACTTGTCGTCCGTGAGCGAGTCAATGCCCCAGACGACCTAGACGAGCACAAGTGCATACACGATAGCGTCGGATCGTGAGTCTTGCTGCGCATAGCATGGAGATGAGCGGCGGCAGGTGGGAGCAGAACGAGTGCGGCGAGACGACGCACCATCAAGCCGATGATCGCAGCGACGTTGAGGATAAACACGATCGCAAACGGCCAGTCGCGGCATCCAGTCGACGGACTCGATTCACTGGTGCATGTGCATGCAGAGCGAGAGAGAGAGTACGATCAGTACGTGAGCACACATTGATCGGTCGATCGGTCGTTACAGGTTGCGACCACAGTGCGATTGCTTCGACTGCATGCATGGCGACGAGAGCAAAGACGTACGGCTTGATCGAGTTCACGCCCTGGATGTGCGCGTCCGCTGGCTGTCCATAGTACCTGCATGTACCACAATGGACAAACAAGCAAGCAAGCAAGCGAGAAGAGATGTGATGGGATGTGAGTGGTGGGGACGACTGAACGCTGCATGAAACCACAGATCGAAAGCACATGTGCGCTTGCTCGTACGCTTGCTGGTGCTGCGGTGGCGCGTAGATCGGCTGCGCGGGCGGCGGGCCGTAGCCGTAGTTGTACGCCCCCTGCGGCTGCTGGTGCTGCGGAGGCGCTTGCTGCTGGTACATCGCGCGTGGGTGTGCTCTCACTCTCCGAGGAGCTTCTCGCGTTTGCTTCTGTCGACTTCTTGCGTCGAATTGCAAAATGGAGCAAGTCGGTGAGGCGGCACACATTGATTGAGCGACAAGTATGGCATACAAACGCCAAGACTGGATTTTGCAAATACGCGACATGTCGATGGGTACCACAATCGCTATTTCCCTGTTTATTTGAGCAAAACTGGCGACTATTGTATGACAACGTACGAGTCCAAACCCTTTAAAACCACATGCCTGCATTTGAACAGGTCGCTACTTTCCACAAATCTGAAAAATGGAAAGTGCAATTTGACATCAAAAGTGAATTTTCACAATTGTGAAGGTGTTCAGCCACGCTTGATTCGGACTGCTTCACTACCGCATCGAGTGCTTCATCCTCCTCGCGCTCGAGCATGAGAGCGCAATGCACACGACGTCTCCGTTGGACACTTGCAGTGGTCCAGAAACCTACTGAGTTCGAGCTCGCAACTGCGACGGTTGTCGCACACAGTGTTGTTAGCTTGCGCTGTTTTGCTGGACAAGGCAAGCGTCAAATCCTTCGAGCTCGCTGAGGACTATCCCGCGCACTTGTATGCGTGACGACTCCTGAGATGACATGGACGGCCATCGCATTGACGACGACGACAGCAACAGCATTCTCGAACGCCTTGACCAAGCAAGTCGCGCTTGCTAGTTAGCAAACAGGAACGAAGCGCTGTTTACTCAAGACCTGAGTTCGTCCTCGCGAGCAGTAGTGTCGTTGTCCTCCTAAGTACGAACAAGAACCAGAATCTCTCTCCATCGCGTGTCAACTCCATCGAACACCAGCACATCGCCGCCAAGCAGCTCCAGCTACGCCGCCTGCCTGCCTGCCTGCCTGCGCGCGCTCGCTCGCTCGCTCGCTCACTCGCTCACAAGCCTCTGCATCACGCGCTTACATCTTCTGCTGCCATGGCGCTGCTCATGCCGGATATCAACCTGCGACGAAAGCGCAAATACCTCGATGTGCGTGCGCCGACGGCGTGCAAAAGCAACTGCTGCCTCACCACAGCGCTCATGCTCTCGCTCTCTTGTCGCTTGCTTCATGGCAAGAGCGCTCACTCGCTTGTTCGTATGTCTCGTGCCTGTGTGCTTGTTTGTTTGTCTATCGTGTGCCCTCGGACCAGCGCTACTGGCGAAAGGTGCTGCACGAAGACCACGAGAAGACGTCGCTCAAAGGACTCGTGCCAGTGAGCGTGATCTCCATTCCGCGCAGCGACACGTCCGCGCGCTCGCACATCATTGCGCGGAGCCGGGCGACCGAGATCGTCGGCGACCTCGACGCCGTGCAGGAGCCAGAGTTCGAGCCGCCGCTTGCGTTCATCATCAAAGACGCCCCGGATGGTGGCGAGCCTCAGGCGATCGGCGCGTACCGCAGCAGCAGCAGCCGCGCTCGCTCCCATGGCAAGCGGCGATCAAAGCACAGAGCGTCGCCAGTGGCAAAGATCAGCAGCGTCACGCCAAGTGATGCTATGGACGACAATGACGGCGACGACGACACCCCGCCAGGCTCGCTCGACCCAGAGCTGCTCGCAAAAGTGCGCAGTGGCTCGACGCAGATGTCGTCGACTGGCAGTGCGCCAAAGAGTGCGCCACAGTCGTCTGACAAGCCGAAGTCCAACCCAAAGTACATCACGCGTGTCAAAGGTACGTCTGCACGCACAGGTGCTAGCTCTAGTATCCCTCGCTGGCGGCGCACTGCACTCACAGCCACCTGCATTGTCGTTGCCATTGGACGTGCTGCAGGTCAGACCCTTGGGACGCTCATCTACCGCGTGCACGAGAACGAAGACAACATCTTGGAGCTCGACTTCTCGTACCTCGCACAGCGCAACAAGCGCCTCGAAGCGCATGGCACAGCCCTCGTTGCGCGCGCACTGTCGATGAACCGCACTGTGCTCAAGCTCGTGATGCGCGACCACGAGATCGGCGACACCGGTGCCGAAGCCATTGCCAACATGCTTCGCGCGAACTCGACGCTCGAGTACCTCGACTTGTACGGGAACGACATCTCGGACGACGGCGCAGAAGCGATTGCAAACGCGCTCTATGGGCACGAGTCGCTCACGTACCTCTCGCTCTGGAGCAACCAGATCTCGAACCGCGGCGCAGTGGCGTTTGCCGAAGCGCTCAAGTGCAACCAAGCGCTCAAGTACCTCGGCCTTGTGCACAACCGCATCACTGAGAGCGGTGCGCGTGCGCTGCTCGATGCGCTCGACGTGAACATCCACCTCGAGACGCTCAACCTCGCAAAGAACGACATCGACGACGCGACGACGTACAAGATCCGCGTCGCACTCGCGCGGAATCGGTGCGTCGCCTTGTGTGTGTCGATCAGTTGCGTTGTCTCGCAAGCCCCTAATGTGCGTGATGCTGTGTCGCTGTGTGTAGTCTCGAGGCGCCAAAGGTGATCTCAGAGATGGAGAAAGACGACGAAGAGGTCTCGCGTCGGTTTGCAGAGATGCTACTGGCAGGCGACTCGGAGAGCGAGTCGAGCGGCTTCCATAGCTGCTCGAGCGGGTACTTGAGCCACTCGGGCGTCGATCCGCTCGATCTCGATCTCGACAGCGACGCGAGTGGGTACTGGGTCTAAGAGCATCTGCATCAGCAGCACGAGTGTGTGTAAACACCCACAGAGCGAGATCGAACAGCAGATGATGATCGAACGAACGAACTGCGCGTGCCCGCGAGTACGTGCGATGATGGATGGAGGGATGGTTGCATGAAGATCTTGATCGTCTCGTTCAGCTGTGTCTTGCGTTCCCTGCATGGCCTCCTACGTCGACTCGACCGTGTTCGTCGTCTCGCCCGCATGTGGAGCAGATGGCGTCGCGTGGATCCACGAAAATGCAAAGTAGTCGGCTGGGTCGTCGTCGTCCGCAGGGAATGCTTCGTAGCAGGTCAAGTCGACGTCGTCGTCGAGGCTGTAGTAGTGCAGTGGCGCCACTGGGAATGGCACAGCTGGCGAGACTTGACCCCAGCCATCGCAGTCGTCAGGGTCATCGAACACGCGTGCTGCCATAATGCGCTCCCAGTCGAGCAGGTCTTGCAGCGGAAGAGCGTCTTCGAGCGACAGGTCCTGGAGCGAGTCGTCCCACCACTCGCGCGTTCCAGGAGGCTCAGACTTGACGAGCGCGATGAATGTGTCGAGTTGGAGCGCTTCACGGACACTCGGTGGTGGTGGTCGACGTGGTGGCGATGGCGTCACGATGTGCGAACAGAACGCGTCGGTCTCGTGGTGGAACGCTCGGATCGCAGCGAGGTCGATGCGCAAAGGACTGGCACACTCGTCGTGCGATAACGAGTCTTCGAATGCCTGGTACCAATCGTCAGACTCGATCACATCCGGGCCGATCTCGACAGGCAGCGCGTCGTCGTGGGACACGGGTTTGCTCGTTGCCGGTGTCGTCTTCAGCGTGGCGACCTGAGGTCTGCGTGGCGGCGTCTTGCATCGCGTGAGCGTCGGCAATGACGCCTCTGCATCGCACACCGTCACAGACTGCTGCTGACTGCTGAGCGACGAGGCGGAGACGCCAGCCACCATCAAGCAGCTCACGTCGTCAAAGACCGCATAGTTGAAGCGCACGTGCTTGCGCGCCGAGAGTCTGTCGGGACTGTCATCGCGCTCGTCCGTGGCGCCAGGAGCGACTGAGATCAGCACCAAATCGCAGCTTGCGAGCACGGAGACGACGTCGTAGATACGGCGATTGACGTCAGCGAACGCGCTCTCGGTCGCAGAGTCAACCTCGTGGCTCCGCTTTGCTTCAACAAGGCGGTTGCTGATGTTCGAGAGCGCCACCGCTTGGTCCGCGTCCTGCAGCAGCAAGAGACTGAGGAACGACAGCGTTGTCGTCGTGAGGCACGGCCACCGCTCGATGTCCGCTTGCTCTTCGCACATCCTGAGCACTGCTGCGTCTGCGTCTTCGATGCTCGAGATGCCGAACGAAGAGCGCTGGAGCATCTCGACCACTCGATGTGCGTTCAGCTGGATCCGCGCAAGGTGCTGGATCGCTGCGTCTTTGCCAAAGTAGAGGAAGCTCCCGCCTTTGGTGCCCGTGGCATCGTCGTATCGGATTCGCTTGATGACCCCAATGCCTGGCGTCGTCGACAGATTCATAAGCGCAAAGTGTGAGACTCGAGGCACGAGAGCAAGCGCCAAGACGACGACCAAGCGACGTCTGTTGAGTGGCTCGCACCTTCCAAGACGTGCAGCACATCGTAGATGCGTCGCTTTCGCGGCACTGAGGATTCGCAGCGATCGCAGTCGTGAGCATCCATCGCGCAAGATCGTCAGCACTGCATGCACAGCCGCACGCTCGCTCACCTAGCATGTTATAGACCTCGCTCGCTGGGATCACAATCGGGAACGCTGGAGTCCACTCACTGCTCTTGCCAGTCCGCAAGAGCTCGTGCTCCTTGAAAAACACGAGCGTGATCCGAGTGCTGCGCACGTGATAAGCTGTCAGTGCGCGGTTGAGTATGCACGACTCGCTGCACTCACGCCGCTCAAGCTGCAGCAACTCGACTCGTACATGTCGCCCAGACTCTTTGCGCTCGCGATCATCTCCTGGATCCTGCACCATGTGCGCTCGGGCAGTTTGCTGCTCGCGTGCTGGCGAGCACTCAGTGCAGCAACGTGCTCGCTCTTTGCTCGAACGCTGCGCAGAGGCGATCCGAGGCGGCGAGCGCGTTTGCGCTTGCTCGTGTGCGCAGCTGCACGGAACGGCATGACGGCGTCACAGTCGCCGTTGCTGTCATCCGCACCAACGCTTTCTCCAGTGAGCTCGTGCGCACGCGGTGACCGTGGCACGCGGCGCACCACTCGACGCGGTTGCGGTGGCACGAGTTGCTGTGCATCGCATGATGCACGTTAGCGCCACTTGTCACTTGTCGTTGCAAGGCACACGCCTTAACAACTATGCACACGCACCATGGTGAGGCGGATCTCGGGCATGCGCACCGTCGTCGTTGTCGCGTGGCGGCGAGTCGAGAGTGTCTTTGCGTCCCGTTCAGTGCGCACAAAGTGCGTCGTCCCGCGCAGCTTCTTCGTCGCTCGCGCACCCGCCATGTCGCTTGTGCAGCAGACGGCAGAATCGACAATGAGCAGCAGACGAGCGAGCGAGCGAGTGACCATGTAGACGAAGAGCAAGCTTTCCTTTGCGAGTTGCAGCAGTGCTCACGGACCAGCACAAGTCCATTTGTATGACTCGATGAAGTTCGTGCGGGTCCGATAGTCATTGCACTTCAACTTGCACTGTTGCCTTTGCGCCTCTGCAAGATCGGACCAAGAGAGAGAGAGAGACAGCAGCGAAGCGACATGGCTACCTTGTCTGCAGCTTGTGGAAGCCACATAGTGGCCTTCTTCTTCTCCGATCTATCGACTATCGACCATCGACTCGCACGCACACGAGTGCAAGTGCAGCTGCAGCTGTTTGCACTCGATGGGCAGCTGCGTGACGACACTGGATCTATCTCGTCGCCTCCAGTGTGACGGCAGCAGTCTGTCAACGAGGTGCGTGTTGCACCGAAGGCTTGCGAACGTTCACAGAGCGAGCTGGCTTGCAACTACGCAAAGCAGCAGCGGCAACTCGGCGCATGCCACTCGATCTCTCGATCGAGCCTCCGCGGTGATGCTTGCACAAGCAAACAGAGCAAGGCTCAGTGCGGCGCTGCCTCTGTTCAGTATGTGACACACAGAAGTTGTGTGCTCCAAATAGCTCAGGCAATGTAGCCATTTTAGTCGCATGATTGGGCTGCTGTTCGCTCTTGGTCGAGTTTGGAAAGTGCGATCGTGACAGCTCGAGGCAGCGTCTGCGGCTTCGGCGCAGTCAGTGAGACTCGTCCAGCCGAGAAGCCAGAAGCGCTGCGCGTGCACGCGACGAACGCACAGCAGCACATCATCGTCATCATCACGTGCCTGTCGCCTCCTCGAGTGCGCATCGAGCTGTGCGATGAAAGAGACGAGTCCAACGAAGCAAAAGGTCGCGAACGAGGTCCGCCGTGTGCACATGAACGATGCCGCAAAGAACGCTGAGCTCGGGCACTGCGACAACTTTATCATCACGTCCAAGTACACACTGCTGTCGTTCGTGCCCAAGTTCCTCTTTGAGACGTTCCGGAAGCTCGCGAACCTCTACTTCCTCGCGATCTGTATCATGCAGTGTATCCCAGCGATCAGCAACACAAACGGCCAGCCGTCGACGCTCCCGCCGCTCGCATTCATCATCTTTGTCGACGCCGTCTTTGCGATCCTAGAAGACCACAAGCGCCACGTTGCTGACGACATTGCGAACTCGCGACCGACGAGTGTTCTCGACGCAGCAACGAAGACGTTTGTCTCGAAGCGCTGGGCCGACGTGGTCGTGGGCGACATCCTGCGCCTGAGCAATCGCGACCTCGTACCTGCCGACATCCTCGTCCTCGCTGTCAGTGAGCTCCCAGACGCACCGCCGTCTGGCATTTGCTACGTCGAGACCAAGTCGCTCGATGGCGAGACAAACATGAAAGTGCGCTCGGCGATGGAGTGTACGCTCAGTGACATGGGCACGATCCCGAACTTGCTCTCGATGCGCGGTGCGATCCGCTGCGAGCAGCCAAACAACGCGATCAATAGCTTCCAAGGCGTCCTTGAGCTCGAGGGCAAGGCGAAGCAGTCGATTCCGTACGAGAGTGTCATCCTGCGCGGGTGCATCATTCGGAACACGGACTGGGTCCACGGCGTCGTGTTCAACACTGGCAAAGACACAAAGATCATGATGAGCAACTCGGCGCCACCGTCCAAGATGAGCACGATGGACCAGTCGATCAACCAGTACATCGCCGCGCTGCTCGTGATCCTCACTGTGTTTAGCGCCGTTGGTGCCTCCGGCGCAGTGATCTGGAAAGACGCGAGTCGCAAGCCGTGGTACCTGAACCTCGACGAGTCTGGTCGGAGCATGGCGGTCGACTGGATCATCATGCTCTTCTACTACATGCTCCTGATGTACCAGTTCGTGCCGATCTCGCTCTGTGTGTCCATGAGCATGGTCAAGTACCTCCAAGCGCAGTTCATTCAGTGGGACAAACAGATCTACTACGACAAGACCGACACGCCGACGCTCGTGCGGAGCATGTCGCTGAACGAAGAGCTCGGACAGATCTCGTACGTCTTCTCCGACAAGACCGGGACGCTCACGTGCAACGTCATGGAGTTCCGCAAGTGCTCGATTGGCGGTCTCTCGTATGGCAAAGGCACGACCGAGATCGGACTCGCGGCGCTCAAGCGCGCAGGCAAGCCACTGCCAATACCGACTAGTCAAGAAGCGGCGAAAGCTGTTCCGTACGTGAACTTTGACGGCCCCGAGCTGTTCGCCGACATGAAAGGCAACTCGGGCACCGCGCAGCAGCGCCGCATCGATGCATTCTTCACGCACCTCGCAGTGTGTCACACGGTCATCCCTGAGCGCCACGAGAACTCGGCCGAAGTCACGCTCTCAGCGTCGTCGCCAGATGAGCAAGCGCTCGTCGCAGGCGCAGGGTTCTTTGGCTACGAATTCATGAACCGGTCCCCAGGCGTTGCGCATACCAAGATCCACGGTGTGGCGCAGCAGTTTGAGCTCCTCGACGTCCTCGAGTTCAACAGCACGCGCAAGCGCATGACGGCGATTGTGCGCCACCCAAGTGGCAAAGTCTGTCTCTACACGAAAGGCGCCGACGCCGTCATCTTCGCGCGCATGGCGCAAGGAAGCAGCAGCACCGAAGCGACGCAGCTTCAAGAGATCACGCGGCGCCACATCGACGCGTACGCAGAAGAAGGACTCCGGACGCTCACGATCGCGATCCGCGAGGTCACGCCCGAGTACTACGAGCAGTGGGCACAGCGGTTCCACAACGCGCAGAACAACTTGGCTGAGATCGACAAGCGCAAGAAGGACTTGCCGAACGCGATTGACGAGTGCATGGACGAGATCGAGAGCGAGCTCGAGCTCCTCGGTGCGACGGCGATCGAAGACAAGCTCCAGAGCGGCGTGCCAGACACGATCGCGAACCTCGCAAGCGCTGGGATCAAGATCTGGGTCCTTACGGGCGACAAAGAGGAGACTGCGATCAACATTGGCTTTGCCTGTCAGCTCCTCACGAACGCCATGTCCGTGCTCATCATCAGCGCCAAACACTTTCCTACACCGGAGCTCATTGAAGCCGAGCTCGTGCAGCACATCGCGACGCGGAGCGCAGAAGTCCGCGCGTACTTGGAGTCACCGGTGACGACGCGCGGCGAGCTCAAGAGCATTGCGCTCGTGATTGACGGCGAGACGCTCGTGCATGCGCTCACTGGCACGTGCCGTCCGCTCCTGGCTGAGCTCTCGCAGTACTGCAAAGCCGTGATCGCGTGCCGCGTCTCGCCTGCGCAGAAAGCGCAGATGGTCGCTCTGATCAAAGACGCCGTCCCGGGTGTCCGGACTCTCGCGATCGGCGACGGCGCGAACGACGTGTCGATGATCCAAGAAGCGCACATTGGCGTCGGGATCTCTGGACAAGAGGGCATGCAAGCCGTGAACTCGAGCGACTATGCGATCGCGCAGTTCCGCTTTCTCGAGCGACTGCTCCTCGTGCACGGGCGGTGGAACTACCGTCGCATGGCACAGCTCGTGCTCTACATGTTCTACAAGAACATCCTCTTCACCGCGGCGCAGTACTGGTACACGCTCATGTGCGGCTACTCGGGCCAGAAGTTCTTCCTCGAGACCGGCGTGCAGCTCTACAACATCTGCATGACGTCGATCCCGATCGTCGCGCTCTCGATCCTGGACCAAGACGTGAGCGATGACCTCGCCATGGCGTTCCCCAAGCTCTACTACGTCGGACCGCGCGACGAAGACCTGAACCGCGGGATCTTTGCGACGTGGGTCGTCGGCGCGATCGTTGAGTCGGTCGTGATCACGCTCGTGGTCGTGCATAGCATCACGCACAGCGGCTTTGAAGGCAGCACGGGGTCCATGTGGCTCTGCGGCAACATCATCTTCACGCTCGTCGTGCTCGTCGCGAACGCCAAGCTCATCTTGTACCAGAACAGCTTCCACGCGCTCAACCACGTGACGTACGTCGGGTCGTTCGGCATTTGGCTCCTCGTTGCGTTCGTTGCCGGGCACCTCCCGCAGTTCTCCGACCTCACGTGGGAGCTCATGCTCGATCAGATGTTCGCAACGAACGCGTTCTGGGCACTGCTGCTCTTCACACCCGTCGCTGCGCTCTCGTACGTCTACTTGCTCAACGGCTTGAAGCTCGCGTTCGCGCCTGAGTACTGGCAGCTCGCAAAGGAAGTCGTGAAGTTTAGCTTGAGCAAAGACCTCTTGCGGTGGGACGACACGACGAACGCGTCCGTGCCAGTGCCCGTGCGCGTCAAGCGCGGTCGGCCCTACAGCCGCATCGGGCTCGTTGTCCCAACGGATGCGAGGACCACGCGCAAACCGAGCACGCTTCAGCAGCCGCACCGCGGCTTTGCGTTCTCGGTGGACTCGCACGCACACGCAGAGGAGCGGCGTCGGACCATGACCGGTGCGTCGCTCCGGTCTATACGCGAGTAGGAGTCGCCGTAGGACTTGGACAACGACGAACCAGTAGAAGCGCCAGGGTCAATGCTAGGACGATGAGGAGAGTCTGTTGACGCCACTGTGGCGTCAGCGATACGTAGATGGATAACTTAGACACTACGACTACATAGGTAGATAGACAGACAGATACGTAGCGAGACGAGGACAAAGAGAGAGACGCCTACGCCGCGTGCATCGTGAGGAAGTCGACGCTCCGTCGGCGCGCGCGGTTCGCTGCAATGAGCTCGAGGCGCTTCGGGTCGTGCTCGTAGTCAAAGAGCCGCGACTTGATGCGACTCGGTCGGATCTCGTGCGCTGTCACCGGCGCAACTGCTGCTGCTGCTGGAGTAGGCAATGGCTGGCGCACTGGTGTGACCGTCGACGACGACAAGCGAGCGCCAATGTCGTGTGACCGTGTGCGCAACCGCGTCGCCTCCATACGCGTGTGACTCGCAATGCCAGACGGAGCAGACTTGAGCAGTGTTGGCACAGGCGACGCTGCTGCTCGGGTGGTTGCAGCTGCTATGGTTCGACCGAGCGACTTGGGCGATGGCGGCGGGACTTTGGCGTTCGCAATGCGTGCGGCCACTGCAGAAGCGCTGCCACTCGGTCGACTGCTGGCGCTAGGACCACCAGGAGCAGTGCGCAGTGCGGCCAGCGACGACGTCGGTGCGCGGCTCTTTGTGTCGCTCATCGAGTTGCGGCGCAGCGGCCGCTTCAGGTCCGTCGAGTGCTTGCACGGACTCGTTGCGTGTGCTGCGTGTGCTGCGTGTGCTGCGGCTGCGTGGCGAGGGCAGATGGGTCGCTCGACAGGTTTCCGAGGCGTCGTCGGCTCCCAGCGCTTGCGGCGGCGCGCTGGGCTCGCAGCGTTGCCTGCCACGCGCGTGTTCAACGCAGCGCCTCGCGGTGTGATCACAGACGCTGGCGGCGCAGGCGTTGTCTTGTACAGCGCACGGACTGGAGCAGTCTTGATCGGAGACGGCACGCGCTTTGGCTTGGTCGGCGCTGGCGGCGCTGTTAGCACTGGCGTTGGTGGCGTTCTCAGTACTGCGACTGGCGCTTTGGGGGACGCTGTGCGTGGCACGGAAGCTGGCTTCGTCGGACTGCTAGGAGGCGTTCGGAACGACGAGCTGACCAAGACCGGGATGCGCGATGGCAGCGCTGCTTTCACAGGCGACGCTGCGAGGAGGAGCTGGGGTGGTGGTGTCTCAATTAGTGCTGCCTCAATTGGCGCAGTCTCAATTGGCGCAGTCTCAATTGGCGCAGTCTCGACGGAGCACGGCGTTGGCTCTGCGAGTGCGACCATCACTGGTTCGACCACGACTGCTGCTGGCTGAGGTGCCTCCTTCTCCTCTTTCTCCTGCTGCTCCTCCTGCTGTGGTAGCGGCGTTGGTGCTGGCAGCGCTTGGCAGTGCACGCGGAATGCGCGCTCGTAGTACAGACTCGCGTCCGACGCGTCGTCTTCGAACGAGCAGTCCGACATGCTCGACGACATCGACGAGAGCGAGTAGATCGACGCCGTGTCGTCGCACGTCGAGAGCTCGTCGTCTGCTTCTTGGTTGCTCGTGTCGTCTTCTTCGGTCTCGACAGGCTCAGCCTGCTCGCCTTCCTCTTCCTCGTCATCGTCCGTCTCGTTCAGTTGGTTCGTGTCGTCCGTGAGGTCGTCGTCGTCGTCCGAGTCGACGCAGCAGCACTCGCGGGCGAGGTCAGCGAGCTCTGCGTCGTCGTTGGTCGCGAGCCACTCGAGCGCCGCAGCGCTGTCGTCGTCGCTCAAGCCCATGACCGACACGAGCTCGTCAAGCGTCGAGCGCGCAGGTGTCTCGGAGCAAGCGTCGTTCTCGACGCACACTGACGCGAGTGGCGCGACGCTCGTGGTCGACGACACGGCACGCGGTGCGCGCTTGGAGCGCGAGTACGCGGCGCGCGGGTAGTCGGGCACGCTGCGCGCCATGCCGTTGAAGAGCGCGATGAGGTCGCGCACTGTGCCTTCGGCGATCAGTGCGTCGGCGTCGGCGGCGAGCTGCGCGCTGTGCTGAGCGGCGCGCGCGGCTTCGAAGCGCTGGACGAGCGCTGCGATGGCTGCAGCGCGCTGGCGCTTTTTCGTGCCCAGTGCGGCCGTGGTGGCGGCGGTGGTCGGTAGTATCGTGGTCATGATAGGCGGCGGCGCTGTCGTTGTCGCCATGCGTGGTACAGATAGGAGCGGACGATGGTCGTCGTTGCTGTGTTCGCGCGTTTTGTGTGTGTGCAAGTCTGTGCGTGGGTCTGTCGTCGTCGGCGAGTGGCTCTAAATAATCAAATGGACTGGAACGTCCACCACACCAAGCACACACATGAACAAGAACAAGGAGAGGAGAGCGAGAGCACAAAGAGTCAGTCAGTCGGCGGATGATGGCGATCGGTCGGCAACCGGTCGATTGACGCGCACGCATATGCAGCGCGTGTGCGAGCGAGGCGCGCGAGCAGCTTCAACACAGCGCGTGCGTGTGTGGATGAACGCCGCACGAGCGCGCGCGCAGGAGCATGATGAACACGAGCAAAAGCAGCAGCGAGAGGACGGACGACGTACATCGCGCTGCAGCATGTGCGTTGTTTGCCTTGTTTGCCTTGTTTGCCTTGTTTGCCTTGTGCGCTTTTGCGCCTTTGTGGGCGTCGAGTCTGGAGCCAGAGTGCGTGCCAGAAATCCAAACGCGACAAGCAGACATAACGCCAGTCAACCACACACGTCAGTCAAACCGCAGTTGCGCTTTTGGTTGCGAATTGAACTGACTGGCGTTGGTTTGAAAAAGTGAAAAAGCGCGGCAAACAGCAAACAGCAGCACAAGAGCTGCGAGAGCTGCTGCAAGAGCTGCTGCTGCGCACGAGTGTGGCTCGACCAAACAAGAGCGTGAGTGTGGCTCGGCAATATATTGCACAGCTGTCGATGTGTGTGTGTGTGGTTGCTTGCAGCACACTTGCAGCGCGTGGTGGCTCGAGTCGAGATCGACTCGAGACTGGCAGGCATTCATACTCGACTCGACTCGACTCAACGCGAGCCAGTCGCGCTGGACGCCACCAACATCATCTAGCAGCAGAGCAAATCCACACACACACACAC
>JAASFT010000979.1:0-10830 GCA_023333885.1 Globisporangium parvum
CCCCTCTCCGCATCAAGGCAAGACACCTAACTAGAATTGTAGCATAGAAGTTCGACTGCCAGTCCTCTGGCCGAAGAAGGAGTCCAGCCTAACAAGTTAGGTTATTTGCCCCCCCCATCGCGGCGACGACGACGTAGCAGCAGTCGTAGTCGCGAAGGTGAGCCAAGTGGCGAGTGGCGACCTTTCGCGTCCTGATTGCAGCAATTCAAAAATGAATTGCAGCAACAAGCATGCCAAGCGAGCCAAGCGAAGCGACAGCGGTGTGCGATGATCGCGAGCGATGGCGCGCCTGTGTGCCTGATCCGCGGCGGCCACGACGGACTGCGCGTAGCAGATGAAGGCATTGCGTGCGTCTCTTCTATCGTCCTGTGCACGCACACCCACGCGCGGATCTGTCTAGGCTCACACTCGTACTGTTGCTGTTGTTGACGGCGACAGCTTGCTCGAGAGTCTCGATGAGCCGATCGCAGTCGTCTGTCTAGCGGGTCAGTACAGGTGCGTCCACCAAAGCGCAGCTCGCTCAAGCGTAGAGACACAGGAGCTCACGTAGCGCGCGTCGTGTGGTGGTCAGAACCGGCAAGAGCTTCTTCTTGAACCAGCTCACGCGCACACCGCAGCGCATGGAGCAGCTCGCTTCGTGTGATACCAATGCCACGCCTCCTCCTCCTACTACTGCGAGCACAACGGCCACACCACTCAGTGGCTTTCGCGTTGGCCCAACGACCGAGTCGTGCACGCGCGGGATCTGGCTCTGGGACCCGCAGCCGTCGGTCCGGAACGCCCGCGGCGAGAAGGTGCTGTTCATGGACACGGAGGGCATCGCTGCGACTGACAACGACGAGAGCTACGACGCCAAGATCTTTTCGCTCGGACTGCTCCTGAGCTCGCTCTTTGTGTTCAACACCATGGGCGTGATCGACGAAGGTGCGATCGACCGGCTCTTCCTCGTCTCAGAGCTCACGAAGCACGTGTGCGTGAGCACGGGCGACGCCACTGACCGGTCAAAGCAGCCGCACCAACACTCAGCGTCGCGTGGAAACCCTCAGACGAGCGTCGACCCTGACGACATTGCCAGCGCGCCGTTCGACAGCGACGACCTCCCTGACGCACTGGCCGAGTCCCGAGACCTCGCGCCGCACTTCCCACCCTTTGTCTGGCTCCTCCGCGACTTCATGCTCGACATGGCGCACGACGGCACGGCGCTGTCACCGAACGAGTACCTCGAGCAAGCGCTCGCGCCGCGCGACGCGACGACTAGTAGACGCAATGACGAGCGCAACAAGATCCGGCAGTCGATCCAGATCCTGTTTGCCAAGCGCGAGTGCCTCACGCTCGTGCGGCCAGTGATGGACGAGCAGCAGCTTCGGCGTGCCGCCGAGCTGTCGGCTGACGAGCTCCGTCCAGAGTTTGTCGAGCAGATGGAGACGATCCGTCAGCACGTGCTAGCAGTCGTCAAGCCGAAGCAGCTGTATGGCAGAGCCATGGACGGCCGCCAGCTCGCGCATCTTGCCACGTGCTACACGCAGACGATGACGAGCGGCGCAGTCCCAGACATCCGCGCAGCGTGGGAGTACGTCTCGGAGGCGACCTGTCAGACGGCCTTGGCCCAGGCGATCGATGTCTACGACACGCGCATTGCGACGACGAACGCCGAGTCAAGTAGCGAGGACGACGGCGCGTTGGCACCAGGGATCCTCACGCAGCAGGCGTTCGAGAAGATCCACAAAGACGCGCAGGACGAAGCGCTCGCAGTGTTCAAGCACGCGTCCGTCGACGGCCCCAGTCGCACGACGTGCTTCCAGAAGCTCAAGACGCACATCCAGAAAGAGAAAGCGGCACAAGTCGCGCGTCTCCAGACGCGCTCGACCGCACACTGCGAGCGCGTGCTCGAGCGATTGCAGCAAACGCATCTGCACGAGCCACTGGCGCGTGGCGAGTGGGACCAGACGTTCTTGGGCGGCGGGCATGCGACTGATGCAAGTGCGAGTAGTAGTAGCAATGGACCTGGGCAGTCGCTGTCGCTCGCGCAGACGCTTGATGCGCTCGAGGCAGAGTACGACGCGAAGGCGCAAGGACCGTCAGCGAAGCGCGTGTTCTACGACTTTCTACGGCGCGATGCGATCGCATTTGCGCAGGCGCTCGTCACGCGTCTGAGCGACGCTCATGCTGCAGCGCAAGCCGCGAGCACGCGCGAGCTGACAGATCTGCGCCACTTGCACGAAGTCCAGACGCTCGAGTGGCAGCAGGAGCGCCAGACGCACGCAAGCGAGAGCGCGCGCTTGAACGACGCGAACGCCCACGCAGAGGAGAAGCTCGCGCTGCAGAGCCAGCGCATCGCTGAGCTCCAGGACCAGAGCGCGCAGCAGCAGCAGGCGCTCGCAGCGCTCGACGCCAAGAAGCGAAGTCTCAAGACGGAGCTCGAGACGCTCGCGACTGCGCATAGTCAGCTCGAACGCACAGTCGCGACGCTCGAGACGTCGCTCGCGCACAAAGACGCAGCGCTGCGCGACCAGCACGAACTGGCGGACCGCACGAAGCGCGAGCTCACAGACGCGCTCGAGACGCTGCGGCAGACGCACGAGCGCGAGCGCGAGGCGTGGATCACAAAGTCCGCGGACCAGTCGGCCGAGAAGAACAGTCTCCTCAAGCAGCTCAAGGCGCGCGAGCACGAGCTGCAGCAGCAGACACGCGACCTCGACCTTGTCACGAAGCAGCGCAGTCAGCTCGAGCAGGCGCTTGCGCGTGAGACCGAGACGCTCGCAGAGCGGACGGCGGACTGGCATCGCCTGCGCGAGCAAGTCGCAGACCTCGAGACGCAGCTCGAAGACACGCTCACGTGCCAGTCGAGTCTCTCGGAGGACGCAGAGCGCGAGCGCGCAAAGCTCGAGCGGCGCGTCGGGCGGTACGAGCTCCAGCTCGGGCGGCTCGAAGCCGAGCACGACGTTGCAGACGTCCTGCGCGACTGCGTCGCTGAAGTCGCGCGGCTCGCTGAATCGGAGCGCGTGCGCGTGGTCGAAGAGGAGAAGGCGCTGCTGCAGACGCAGCTCAGTGACGTGTACCTCAAGGTCTCGACGCTCCCGGACTTCTACCAGCGCGAGATCTTCTGCTCGCCCGAGCCCACGCCCGACTTCTTCGACGCGCTCACGGCGTAAGGCGCGGCGTCTGGACGCTCAGGTCTCGCGATGCGCGGCGCACTCGTTCACTGGGCAAGTCGTCAGCCGCCTCACGCACGTAGGCAGACACGTAGACAGACACGCAGCATTCCCCATTGGCCTCTCTCTATCTCTCTCTCGCCCTACAGCTCGCTGTCTCGGCCTCTCTAGGTCGCTCGCGGTGTCGCAAGATGCCACCAGGTCGCGCACTACGAGTCCACGGTCGTGAAGCGCACAAAGCCCGACGCCGCTGCGTTCTCCATTGTCATGACTGCGCCGGCGACGTTCACCGACTTGTTGCGGCGCATTGCAGTGCCAGCCGCACTCGCGTCACTGGCACTGTCGCCGTCGCTCCCAACGCTGCTCCGACGCACGGGCTGCTGCTTGAGGTCGCTCAAGCTACCTGACGACGCCGAGCCGCGCGGCGGGCCATGGTCGAGACTCGACAGGTTCATCGAGCTCGGCGACGTGTAGAACGATGGCACGCGGCCGATCGTCTTGCGGCCGTGGCGCTTCTCGTCTTCGAGCGCCTGCTCGCCGCGCAGGTACCGCACCGCGCGCTCGAGCGCAAACTCCAAGCGGCACATCGTGCGGATGCGCGCAATGTACGGCCAGCACGCGCGCTCGCCGGCTTTCACGATCTCCGGGTACGTCTCGGCCGTGGGGTTCGTGAGCACGATCCGGAGCAAGTGCGCCAGTGCGATCTTGTCCGTTGGGCAGATCGTGATGTCGCCCTCGTACTTCTGCGTGAGCAGTGGGATGAGGCCGATGTCGAGGAACTTGAGCACGCTCGTGTTGAGACCGAACTCGGCGATGTGCTGGATGTACGCCTTGATCTGCTTCTTGAGGAAGTTCATGAGGCTCCCCGTCTGGCTCGTGCCGAACGACGAATAGCCCGACACGGCTTTGTAGTGAATGTTCACTTGGCTCACGATGAAGTGGTTCACGTTGAAGAGCTCCGAGAGGCGCTCCATGGGCAGGTCGCACTCGAGGCTCCCGTCGCTCCACTTGAGCCCTTCGCGGTAGTACGGCACGATGTTCCCGAACTTGTCCTTTGCCAAGAGCTCGACGGGTCGGAAGATCATTGGGATCGCACACGACGCCAGCGACGCCGACCACATGACGACGTTCGGCGCCGTGAGGTAGTTGAGCAAATGCGGGTAGTCGTCGGTCTTGAGCGGCGTGACCGTGATGTTCGTGATGCGGCCCGTGCGGTCGTACGCTTCGCGGAACGTGTAGTCGCCCATGTTCGTGCGCAAGGCGTCGCGCAGGATGGTCGTGTCGAGGACGTAGCCTTTGTCCCAGAACCGGTTGAAGAGCACGAGCGTCTCTTTCAGCGTCGCGTAGCTCGACGCAGGGAGCAAGCGCTCGAGCGGCGCGAGGAGCGACGGCGCGTAGTCCGCCATGTCCTGCTTCGTGAGGTTCGGACCGAGGAAGTTGAGGTAGACGTTCGTCTCGTTCGAGAAGAACTCGGTGATCTCGTCGTCCGTGCGGACGCCGATCGTCCCGGCGACGATGCTCCCAGCCGACGACCCGGCGATGACGTTCGGGAGCAAGTTCTGCTCGGCGAGCGCTTTGATCACGCCCGAGTGGTAGAACCCAAGTGCGCCGCCACCGGAGAGCAAGAGCGCTGAGCGTCCAAATGCGTGGCGCGTCTCGCTGAAGAACGCGAGCTTGTTGTCGACCGAGAGCTCTTCTGCGCTGTCGTCGTCGTCATCTGGCGTGCCAGTGGCGCGAAGCACTGTGTTCATCGACTGGACGATCGTGTCGAGGTACTCTTCAATGACATCCTTCGTCCCGACTGGTGGCGCGCACGCCAGTAGAGAGTGAGTGAGTGCGACGGGAGGATGCCATCGTACGAAGAGCGATGACGAGAGGCCTCGAAGACAGCGCTAGAAGACGCACCGTGGCTGACTGAGTAGAGCCGCGGGTGACCAATGCCCCAGTGCTTCCGGAGCAACCCAGCGCGGAGCGCAAACATCGTGCCCATGACGTCGTTCTCGAGTTGCAGGCGCTACGCATCGCATTGACAGTCAGACAGAGAAGCGCAAGACAGTCAGCCGTCGACCCACACTGCGCTTGGTGGTGCGAGGCTCAGACTGCAGCACACGCGAGGTGCAACGGCCGCCTACCTTGTACATCTGCGTCTTGTTCATGACGCGCTCGTAGAGAAAGAGCCCAGATGCCGGGTCTTCGCGCCACTTGTCTTTGCCTTCGATCTTGTCGAGCTCACCGGCGATCGCTTGGCGCTCCTGGAACGTCCTTGCGCTCTCGAGCTGCTTCTTCAGCCGCAACGTGCGGCGGCCATGCGCAGTCAAGCGCAAGCACGCGCGCGTGATCACGCCGCGCACGCCAGCGTTCAGCTCGTACACAATGTGGAGCACGAACGTCGCGCAGAGGTACCGCGCGATCACATCCGGCACGAGCACGACGCGAATGGTGCGGAGCCAGAGCTCGACGAGCGTGATGAAGACGCTGTGAAAAGCTGAGTGGCGCTGCGACGGCAGCGCGTACTTGCGGTACTTGATCTGCGCGATCATGCGGTGGATGAGCTGTTCGTGCTTCTCGAGCCCCGTGACGTAGATCCAGAAACGGAGCCACATGTGCAGCGACGCGCCGCTGTAGCGCTGAACGACTGCGACGAGCTGCCGCAGCGTCGACGCGCTCGAGTCGCCGCTGTGCACCGCGAGCCACGACGTCGACGGCGCTGCGCCATACGACCTGGACGCGGCGGCACCCATAGCACTTCTGTGGCGTTGCGCACGAGCACGTGCGATGAGCAATGACCACGAGCAATGAGGTCGAGCAATGTGCCATGAATGTCTTGCTGCTCCTGCTACAAAATGTCCCTGCTCCTGCTACACAGCAGTTTGGTGTGGACAGTGTGCGGTACAAAATCGATTCTTGACTGAGGTGTCCTATTAGGATGTCCAACAACTTGCGGACGCCGTTTCGTTGCAGGTTTAGAGAGAAATCGTACTTTATCCAATAATGAGCGACAGCTCGAGGAAAATGAGGAAACATGCAACGTTGGACACGTTTCACGTCGTTCGAATGTTTAGATTGAAACAGCAGTCGTGATTCGAATCGAGCGTTTCGACGCGCACAAAATATGACGAGCTAGTTGAAGTTGGATTTGCTATTTTTGCAAACTTTTGGAGAAAAGTGCTCGACGGAATCTGTCAGCTGGCTGACGAGAATGAAGTGGTCCACAACATCATCATGTGGACCACTCAAACGACGCTTCAAGATCGCAATTTTTTAGTTCTTAGCGACTACGAATTAGTCGCTAAAAATATTCTCTTGTTGCATTCCCCTGCTAAACCGATAAGTCGGTGCGACGTGCACCGACTTATTGCTGGCCATATTGTACAAATAAAATATAGTAATTCTGAAAATAGTCACAATACGTGTCTACATTGCGAGATTCGAGATACTTACACGCCAAGTGGTTGGCACCAATATTTTCCTGTCTGAATCTAAGTGAAACATTTATTGTGAAATTCAGATAATCCATTTCTTGACTTGCAATATGCACATCGAACAATTATTGAACTGCCAATGTTTATTGTCAATAAAGATCTGTTGTTGCTAGCGAATGGCTACAGCTACAGCCAAAGTGCGAAGCCATTTGGCATGCGCAACACGGCACAGAGCACACGGCACAGAGCACCTATCGCCTATCGCCTAGAGGTTCACGCCGGTCGCGTGGCTCGGGATGTACTTCTGCTGCGCGAGCACTTCGTCCGCGATCGCGCGCAGACGGTCGTCGCGCTTCCCGCCCTTCTTCAGGTCCGCGAGCAGACCCTTGATCTTGTCCGACGCGTTGTCGCAGTACAGCTCTGTGAGCTGCTGCTCGTGCGCAGCCGACGCGATGTTGGTGCTCAGCGACGACGACGCGCGCGAGATCGTCGCAGTCATCGCAAACAGCGCGATCGCCGAGTCCGCAATGCGCTCGAGCTGCAGCTGCTCGTCCACGACCTTCTTCCCGTGCTTGCGCAAGAGGTACTCGACCGCGTCGCCAAACTCCGCCGTGCGCTGCGCCAGGAGCTCGGCCGCAGGCTTGAGGTTCGGGTGCACGCCGTCAAGCGGTGCTGGCGACAGCTTGCGCTGGAGGCGGTCCGAGATCTCCTTCGCAGCGCCGCTCGGGTCCTTCAGCGGGTTCGCGAGCACTTTGCCGACAGTCGAGAGACGGTCACCCGCAGTCTGTTGCAACATCACACACACACACACGTCACAGATTCTGTCAGTCCGGCTATACGTATAGCAGCTGCAAGTACACCCACCCACACATGTCGACGTACGCGAATGCCGCTGAGCGCAATGAGCATGCGGAGGATCTCGTTCGTGCCTTCGAAGATCGAGAGGATGCGGCAGTCGCGCATGTAGCGCTCGAACGGCCAGTCCTTCATGAAGCCCGTGCCGCCCATGACCTGGATGCACTCGTTAATGCCCGCGAATGCGACCTCCGAGCCGTAGACTTTGCACATCGCCGCCTCGATCTCGCACGACGGGTCGCCGCGGTCGATCATGCCCGTCGTCATGAACGCCATCGACTCGATCGCGTACGCGTCGAGCGTCATGTTGCCAAACTTCTTCTTGATCAAGCCAAACGACCCGAGCGACGCGCCAAACTGCTTGCGCTGGTTCGCGTGCTCTGCGGCCATGCCAATCACGCGGCGGAGCGACGCGCCAGCGCAGGCGCCGAGGCCGAAGCGACCGTTGTTCAGGATGTTCATCGCGACTTTGAAGCCCTGGCCGACGCCGGCAGCACCGCCCGTCTTGCCGTCCGGGCCGCCGCCGAGGACGTTCTCAATCGGGACCTTCGTGTTGTCAAAGAACACTTGGACAGTGTTCGAGCCGCGGATCCCGAGCTTGTCCTCTGGCGGACCAGTCGTGATGCCGCCGTGGCTCCGGTCGACAATGAACGCCGTGACCTTGTCTTTGCCATCGACTTCGGTCTGCGCAAAGACTGTCATGACCTCGGCCCAGCCGCCGTTGCTGATCCAGATCTTGCCGCCGTTCAGGATGAAGTGCTTGCCGTCGTCCGAGAGCACGGCGCGCGTCTTGATCGACCCGGCGTCCGAGCCGCTCGACGGCTCCGTGAGCGCAAACGACGCAATGTGCTCGCCGGTCGCGAGCTTGGGCAAGTACTTGGCCTTCTGCGCGTCGTTGCCGTTGAGCAAGATGCCCTTGAGCCCAATCGACTGGTGCGCCATGACCGTCACGGCGATGCTGCCGTCCGTGATCTCTTCGCACACGCGCGCGTAGCCCGTGTTCGAGAGCCCGAGGCCGTCGAGGTCCTCTGGGATCTGCAAGCCAAAGAGCCCGAGCTCCTTGAGATCGTCGAGCACTTGCGTCGGAATGACCTTCGTCTCGTCGATCTGGCGCGAGTCGACGGTCGTGAAGTACTTGGACACGGGCTCGACGAGCATCTGCAGCGTCTCTTTCTCGCTCTCAGACGGCTGCGGGTACGGAAACGCGCGCTTCGCGTTGTTCACGCCGAGGAAGAGCCCGCGTGTGTACGACACGCTCTCCGAGGCTTCGGCGGCAGTCTGCAGCGCACGGACGCTGCCGAGCGTCGCAGTGCGCGCATTGCTCGCCGTGTGGCGACCGAGACTGCGGGACGACGAGCGCAGGAGCGAGAGCATGACCATCGTAGCGAGGCGTGGAGCGTAGACGAGTGGTAGTGGCGGTGGAAGCTCTGGAGGCGCGCGAGCGAATTCGGTTCTGCAGCTGATGCTGCTGCTGCTGGATCGAGGTCGCAGTCAAAGCTGATCACCTTTATAAAAAGGTAACCAAACCTTTATGCGATCGCCAAGTATGTCGATTGTCTTAATATTTGTAGGAAACAGATGTGTGGAAGCGCTTGCTCTGTAGCGTAGGAAACGACTTGATCAAAGGCACAGATGCACCTCTTTATCTCGACAGATGTGCCAAACATACAAACATCACGTCAAAAAGACAAGGGCAACTTTTCTGTCCTCAAAAAACGTGATTTCAGAATTCGACGTGAGAAATGAGAACCCGGCGTGAACCTCTTAAACTCGGTGGTCGGGATATATTAAATGTGTGGACCACGCACGAATATTTATTTGCAGCAACTATTTCATAATTAATTTATCATGTATATCGTGGTGTGGCGCATATGTACACAACAGAGAGAAGCTTGAACAGCTCACAGAATCAGAATCGCATGGAGGTTACGCAGCTCGAGCTGCGGCTCGCCGAGCTCGAAGCGCTCGTGCAGAGCACGAAGGAGCGACTACGCGCCGCGCGTAGTGCTACAGGCAAGCGCTCTCCTGCGCGAAAGATCACCGAAAGAACCCTCGCAAACGCTGTGGCCCTCAGCAGCGTCGAGGAGCAGCATCGCTTCTCTGCGTGATCGCAGAGATGCTCAAGGTGAACGACGTCGCGCTTGGACGTCGCTTGAAGAAACCAGAACAGCTTCCACGAGCGCACCATCAGGCGCAGGCAGCGATCATCTCGCAGCAGGCGTCGCAGGCGCAGTCGTTTCCGTTACAGCAGTCGAAGGGCTCTGCGTTTGGCGAGAGACACCAGCAGCATCCAAAAGAACACCAGCTGTACGGTGATCCGCACATCGAGGATGTGTTCTTTCCCTCGGATGACGGCTTTGGGACCATCGCGAAGTACCTTCGACAGACCGACAAGCTTCTAATCATCACCATGTACATGGTGACACTGAAGGAGGTGCGCTTAGCGATGTCTGTGTATTTGCGTGGCTGTGCGTGAACTGACTCGTATCCGTTCTTATTAGGCCAGGGAAATCGTCAATGAAGTCGTCGACCGGGCGACAGTTGTCCTTGTGACGGACCGGACGACTATGCTGACGTCTAGCTCCGAAGTCGCAGCACTCGACAAGCGTGTCAACACCTACGCGCCACCAACAACGACGATGTTCCACTGGAAAGTGGCGATTGTCGACGAGAAGTTTCTTCTCCATGGTGCGGGGACTCTCATTCGATGGTGTTCTTTTATTCGTGCCTCAACACTCTTGCTCATGTTCATGGTGTATGCCTAGGCTCAATGAACCTGTCGCAGGGAGGCGTTGAGGACAACTACGAGTGCGTCACGATCGACGGCTACGGGCGATCTCTCGCCTCGAAGCGAAGCCACATCTTGGCTGAGATGGTACCTGCCTTTGACATCGTGTCGATCAAAGGGCCAAAGCGAAAGCTCCACTTCAAACCTCAAGCGGCGAAGAAGAAGCGCGCTCGAACCAAATGGTCGCTTAGCGACGACTTTGAGCTCCTCCATGGTGTTCGAAAGCATGGTCACAACTGGGAGCGCGTCGCAGAAGCGATACTGGGCAAGTCACCTACTGCAGCGCGTCGGCGCTGGCAGTCGAAGGTGAAGGATCTCGGGTACTCGGGACTTCTGCAACTGCACGCTGATGAGAAACAAACTGCGTCTGCGTCACTCCTCGACGAACTGCTGCTCTCTTGTGAGTGCAGCAAGAAAGCCTGATACTCGTGATGCATCCAACATTAATTGAATTTGTGTGTTGGTCGTCTCTCACCTGTCCGATGACAACTCGACTAGTAGACGGCTCGCTCCTTCAGTCGAAGCCCTCGCGCCAACACGACTGCTTCCGCAACGAGCAAACAGTGTCAGCGCTCACATTCATTCAAAACCTTTCTTCTCTCGAAGCACTTCG
>JAASFT010000980.1:0-10828 GCA_023333885.1 Globisporangium parvum
CACGACCGCTTCCTCTCAGCGCTCGAGGCGTACCCGTCTGGACCGTGGAAGACCATTGCGTCGTTTGTCGGGACGCGCACGACGCGGCAGACGATGACACATGCGCAGAAGTACCGCGAGAAGATCGCTCGCTTGAAGCGGAACCCAAGTGATCAAGATCGCGCTGTCTGTGAGCGACATGCCTCGGCGGCAGCGTCGTCCAGCAGAGCCAGCTCCGTGTCGTTCGAGCAGCTGATGCTTGGTGCTTTTGGAGACCGTAGCAGCTGCAGCGGCATCGACAGTAGTCACAATGTGAACGACGCGATCGACCCGAGCGCGCCAGCTCCTGAACTCTTGTCGTCCATCTCGACGAGTTGCGTGGACTTTCCGCTCTCGTGCACCAAGGTTGACGAGATGTGCAATGCAGCGCTCCACTCGCTCGTCGACACCGACGTACCGAGTGAGATGCTCGCGCATCACCACCACCACCACACTCGCTCATGAGCGTCGCCGGGTCGGACGAGCTCTGGGGATTCGTGCATGGAAGCGCGACCTTGCGCATCGAGAGTGCGAGCGCCATGCGTGGAGAGCGTAGCGTCGTGTAGAGATAGATGGCAAGCAAAGTTGCTTCGTCGTACGTACACGTGTGCTCGCGCAGAGAGAGAGACCCAGACGCAGCAGAACGACCAAGCAGAGTCAAGTCCCAAGTCCCAAGTCCCATTGCGCCGTTTCGAGGTGCAAAGTAGTCTACGCGACGGAATAAAAAAGTGCCGATGACAGTACGCGGTTCACACGTCCGCAAACTGCAACCAACCCGACGAGGCGACCTGAACCAAACGCAATGTTCCCTGCAGCATTGCATCCTGTAGTGTCAAGTATGCGTTATTGGAACTGTACTGTTCGTTGCATTGAGTGAGCTAAACTACGCGCCTGCTGTATCACATACCTGCTATAAGAGATGCCATCATACTCGGCCCATTTCATCACATCTTGCAAGCGTAATTGCGGCGCGGATCAATTCGATCAATTGGATCAATTGGATCACTTCGCAATCGCCAGCACGAGCAGCAGCAGCTCGGTCCGTCAATCGGCTCCACCAGCACCAGCACCAGCACCACTAGCAGCACCACCACCACCAGCAGCGCAGCATGTTCGTCCCGAAGGCTCTCCAGCGCGCCGTCAAGGCCTCTAGCGCCGCCAAGAACGCGTACGTACAGCAGCGTGTGCCTGACCACAGTCGCATCGCCGCTGAATGCCAGCGAACACTGATGCCGACGCTAACGTGCCATGTGTGCGTGTGCATGCGTCTGAATGAATGCGTGTCTGGCGACTGCAAACAGGATGCACGCACGCGCGTTCGGCTCCCTCTCGTCGCTGCCAGAGGAGCACCAGATGCTCCGTGACATGTGCGTGCAGTACGCTGCAAAGAGCCTCGCGCCGATCGCTGGTGAGCTCGACCGCGAGCACAAGTTCCCAGCGCAGCAGGTGAAGGAGATCGGCGAGATGGGGCTCCTCGGCGTTGCGGTCGACGAAGAGTTTGGTGGCGCGGGCCTTGACTACCTCGCGTACGCGATTGCGATGGAGGAGATCAGCCGCGGCTGCGCGTCGACCGGCGTGATCATGTCGGTCAACAACGTACGTCTTTGCGCCGATAGTGCGATGGATCGATTGTTGGTTGGTGACTGACAGGCTGCCGGACGCCTGTGTCGGTGCTGCTTCGGCTCCAGTCGCTCTACTGCGCGCCAGTCGAGAAGTTTGGCACGCAGGAGCAGAAGGTACGCGCTCTCGATGCATCCGTTCGATCGCGCGAGCGACTGAGACACATCGCTCACGTGGCGGCTCGTATCTGTGTTTGGTATGTAGGAGCAACACTTGACGCCGTTTGCAAGCGGCGCGAAGCTCGGGTGCTTCGGTCTGAGCGAGCCGGGCAACGGCAGTGACGCTGGTGCAGCGACGACGACTGCGCGCGCGACGAGCAGCGGATACGTGCTCAATGGCACGAAGGCGTGGATCACGAACGCGCACGAAGCCGACCAAGCGATCGTGTTTGCGACGACCGACAAGGCGCTCAAGCACAAGGGCATCAGTGCGTTCATTGTGCCGACGAACACGCCGGGCTTTTCGCTCGGGAAGAAGGAGGACAAGCTCGGGATCCGCGCGTCGTCGACTGCGAACCTCATTTTTGAAGACTGCGAGATCCCAAAGGAGAATCTCCTCGGCAAAGAGGGCGACGGCTTCAAGATCGCGATGGTACGGCTGCGGATCTGCGACGCGTGCCGTGGTGATCCCTGTATGAAACGAATTAACGCGCATGGGAGTCTAATGATGCGGATGTATGTCGAATGTAGATCACACTCGATGCTGGCCGCATTGGCATTGCGTCGCAGGCGCTCGGCATTGCGCAGGCGTCGTTTGACTGTGCGATCACGTACGCGCAGTCGCGCAAGACGTTTGGCGTCCCGATTGCGAAGAACCCGATCATCCAGACGAAGCTCGCGAAGATGGCGATGGAGATCGAAGCTGCGCGGCTGCTCACGTGGAAGGCGGCGGCCGAGAAAGACGCTGGGCGTCCGTACACGAAGCTCGCAGCCATGGCGAAGCTCAAGGCGTCGGAAGCGGCAACGATGGCGTCGCACCAAGCGATTCAAGTGCTCGGTGGCATGGGCTACGTCTCGGACATGCCAGCCGAGCGCCACTACCGCGACGCGCGCATTACGGAGATTTACGAAGGCACGTCGGAGATCCAGCACCTCGTCATTGCTGGTGCTCTCAACAAGGAGTGGGCCGAGACGAACTAGGACGAGCATGGTGGAGCAGTCCTAGCTGGGACGTTGCCGCGGAGGTTGCGACGACCGCCCTAACGTCACTCAGCGACGCATGAACAAACGACACACGATATTTGATGCGAGCCACAGCCACCACCACCAGTTGGTGTTTAGATGAGCGTTGCTGGTTGCGTTGCGCTTGATCGCTGGTGTCCTCGCGAGCGTCCATGAGCAGATACGCAATGTGATGCCTAGCGTGATGTCACGAGGCTCAGCCGTTCGTGCTGGAGAATGCAAAGCGCACAGATGACACTGCGTTTGTATGCACTCGAGAGAATCACGAAAGTGAGGTGGGCCACCTGAGTTGGGTTATCAGAATGTGGCAGCAGTGCGCTGAGTTTCGACAGTGGTGACATGCAGTGTTTCTGCCACCAACTCGGCTTCTCGTTCTTCGCCTTGAAAGGGCTCACGTGCAGTATCCCCAAGCGCAACGAAGCGATCGCTCGCTCCTTCTACCTGCTGACTGCGCCACACACGCTAGTACGCACCTCACACAGTACACATGCAGGCGTTCACAGAAGAGAGCAAGCGCGTACTCAAGAAGCAGCGTCTCTGCGCCGCGCAGATCGACGCGCAGCTCGACTTTTTGCTCGAAGAAGCGGCGATCACAAAGCGCCAGCTCCTGGACAAGCAAGAGGAGTTCCGGCGCAAGAAGAGTCGCCACGGCGACGCTGCGCAGAGTGCTGTCTCCACGAGCGCTCCTGCTGCTGCGCATGCGCGATCGCCAGAGCCTGCGGACGAAAACGCAGACAAGAGCAACAGCTCTAGCACTAGCTCTAGCACTGGCGCAGATCGTCAGGACGACCGCAGCAAAGACGACTGTGTACACTCTTGCAGCAACCAAGACGACGCGAATGAGGAAGAGCAGCAGCAGCAGCAGCAAGCGAGCAATACCAACGACGACGATGAAGCAAACACAGCAGCAGCAGATGAAGAAGAGGGCAGCAGCAGCACTCGCAGTGCGTCGCCACGTGGGAACCAGCTTGAGGGCGTCAGCAGTAGCGTCCTTAGCAGCAGTAGCGCTGGTGCAAAGAGCCGCGTGTTTGCAGAAGAAGAGGACAGCGAAGTGGACAACATCCTCCAGGGCTTCATCCACCGCGTGCGGCTGCTGAACGTCGAGAAGAACGTCGCAGACGAGCTGAAGGCGATTCACGTTGCGCTGTCCAAGTACAGCAAGCAGATCGACAAGGTGCTGTACATCAAGACTCGGATCGCTGCGTCTCTGGAGCCCCTTGCTTGTGGGAACAACCGGACTGACGGATGGACGCACTGTGTCTGGACCAGACGTTCTGCAATGACATCACGAAAGTCTGTCGGTCGCAGCAGTTCGACCACAAGCTCGTGTGTCGCCTCGTGGCCGAGTACTTGTACCAAGACGGACAGATCGACGCAGCGGATGCGGTCTGCCAGGTTTGTCTCTCTCTCTTCGTCGATGAGCTCTCGTGTCCCTGTGTCGTCGTCTCACAAGAGCAATTGGACGCGGTGATTCGGCTGTCTGGCTGTGTAGGAAGCGGAGCTGGAGCTTGCATCAAGCTACCGCGCGTGCTTTGTCGAGCTGCACCACATTCTCAAAGCGCTCAAGACGAACGACATGGACCCTGCACTCGAGTACGCATTCAGTCGCTGCTTGACACGCCTGCGTTGTGTGCGTGACAGGTCACTGACCGAGTGCATGCTCCTCTATGACGCGCGGCGCTGCTTCTGCGGCAGGTGGGCTCGCAAGTACCGCGTCGAGCTCCGGAAGCAGAACATCGAGATCGAGTTTGAGCTCGTGCGACTGCAGTACGTCGATCTGCTGGCGTCGTGCGCAGAAGCAGTCGACGCGCTCGCCTTTGCGACCGAGCAGTTCTCGGTCTTTCACGACACGCACGCAAAAGGTAGCGAGCGATCTGAACTGCGTGGTTGCTTTCGACTGCGTGTGAGCAGCTGAGTGCCGCGAGTCACTGCCAGCTAACACACGTGTGTGCGCAGAGATCCATCGCCTGATGGGCTGTCTCGTGTTTAAAGACCGCTTGAGCGAGTCGCCGTACAAGGACCTATTCACCGAGACGCGGTGGGACGACATCCGGACGTCGATCATCCGCGCGTGCTGCAAACTACGGAGCGTGCCGTTCAAGTCGTACCTCGAGACATGGTCTGTGCTTTGCAAAGATGATGCACTGCTCGGGTGGTTCGTCGTGGAGGAGGATGGGTCTCGCTTGTCTCGTTGCTTATGCGCTTGATACATGCGGTGATTCCAGTCTCTCGGCAGGGGTCTCAGCACTTCCAGCCATGCGCAAGCTCGTGACGGTCATGGAGAGCAAGCTCACGAGCTGGGAGTCGCTCGAAGAGCTTCCGGTGCGAACAAGGCGTCTGTTCCAGCGTAGTCGAGCGATCCTCTCGCGACCGAGACGCATCGGATTGCACACTCGACAACGCAGCGTGGCAGCATACTGATGCGCGATGTGTGTCTGTGTGCCTTGTGCGATCGTGCGTGAACAGGTGGAGATCCCGATCTCGAACGACTTGCGCTTCCACACTGTCTTTTGCTGCCCAGTGTCGAAGGAAGAGAGTGCACCTGGGAACCCGCCAGTGCTGCTCAAGTGCGGCCACGCGATCTGCAAAGCGTGCGTGAAGAGAATATCGTTCAACTTGACTCGGTACGAGCGAGCAAACACTACCGCTGCGATCGCAAGTGCTCACTGCAGACAGGAGCGAATGGCTCACAGCTTGTGTGTTTGCTCTCGACCCCCAGGCGATTCAAGTGTCCGACGTGCCCGGCCGAGATGACCGAGAGCGAGACGCGCGAGATCTTCTTTTGAAGCGAGCGTGTGTGCCTGTTGTGTGGTGTGTATGCGTGTTGTGCCCTCGAGTCAGTGGACTAGCTAGTTAGTCCATCTGTGTCAACTGAGACGGACTCTCGGCAATGCTCATATCTGTCGAACTGCTGTCTGTGTCTTCCGTGTCGAAGCCCTGCGATGACGATCTGGGGCTGCGGAGATTGTGCGAGTGGCGCTGCTCGTGGGTCCAGCTGCGCACGCGACGCGCCTGCGATGGCTGTGACGACTGTGACGCTGCTGCGTTCAGATACGAGCACACGCTCTGCGAGAGCTGGAACTGGGAGTCGTGGACGTCTTGGAACGCAGAGACCATGGTTGCCATCTCTCGGTGCATCGTGCGCAGTTTGCCGCGGAGCTCGTGGATGTCGTCTTGCTGCTCGGACACGAGGCACGAGAGCGAGTCGATCACTTTCACGAGCACATCGCTTCGATCGCCTCGCACGCGTGCGTTCGCTGCAACGACAGGTTGCGCAGTGCGGAGACGTGTCGAGTACTCGCCTTGAGACGACGCTTTCACTTTCACACGTGCAGCGCGCGTGGAGCTCGGTCGCTTCGACTGCGCTGTCTCTGATGGCGCACTGACCCCGAGCTTCGCTGCGTTGTCCATGTGTGACTTGGCCGTCTTGTGCGCGCTCCATGCACTCAGGTCGAACGGATTCCGCATTTTGTACTTTCGCCCTCGACAGCTACCGTAGTCACCACGTCACGTGAGAACATCTCGCAACATCGCACTGGATGAGGTACGATCATGTAAGCGCACGCAGAGAAAGCGCACAGCATCACCCATGTACTATGGAGTATGCAAGTGTACCAAACACATTGGATCCACCAGCCCGCGCGCAGATCGACGTCGCTGATTGCGTTGTCGACGATCTTGCACGCTTGGTAGTCGTAGATCGCACTGCTCCAGCTGCCGTGTGGGCTGTTTGTCGTGTCGCTGCCAGTGCTAGCAGGAACTAGTTCGCCTTCTTGCTGCTGCTGCTGCTCCATGGCTTGGTCGCTCATTGTGCGTGTCGAGTGTGTGTGTGAAGGTGTCTGCTGCTGATGGCTGCCCAATGCGGAATGGCAAGCGTGCTCTTCAAGCGTGAGCATCCGAGTGATTGTCACTTCAACTTGGCAGGTTGAGCATTGTTTATTCTCGACGCATTCCAGCACATCAATACTAGCAAAAAGTACAACGTGGTAATCAGAATGTATTGCATTGTTGCTGGCATTTGACAGACAGCGAACAGTCGACAACGTGTCGCTTCGTGCGCATCGAGCACTCGCTCGATCGCAAGCGACAAGAGCAGCATGACGGCGCGAGGGCAAGATGTGAGCTTGCTGCAAGTCGAAGAAGAGCTGCGCGTCGCGGAGGCGTATCTCTACGAGTACGACACATCACGCACTGCGATCAATCGAGGCGATGCTGATGGGAGGCAAGCGCCTGTACGGCAGCTGCACTCCAACCGTGACAACACACACCAGCCACATGCGTCGCGCGTTCGAGCGCTCCTCGACAGTGCGTGCCTTTGACTAGCAATTGCACGTTGCGCGTGGATGAGTATCATGAGTGGCGACGCGCTTTGGAAACGCTCACATCGCTCGGCGTGACGTAATAGCGGACGAGAGCTTCTTTCGACGGCGCCAGAAGACACGCCCCGTTCTCTCAGTACAAATTGCGCTCTTGCTTCGCGCCTCGTAGCATTCGTAGTGTCGTGTGGCTGCCGATCACCTGACAACGATGGCGGCTCTGCTGTGCGCAGGAAGACCGACGGAAGGAGATCCTCGCCAAGTTGTCCGCAGAGCGCCAAGGGGCTCTGAAAGCGCGCACTAGTGATGTACTCGCAGCGCCACGCAACGACTTCATGGCGCTTGACACCGGCACATCACAAAGTGCTCGGAGTGCAAACACACCCAATGAGCACAGTCATGCACTCCAGAGGCTCTTTCAAGCAGACCGAGCGAACAGAGTCATCGACGGGTCGTTCGCGAGACTCGACCCCGACGACATGGGCATCCCTGTTCTGGCGGAGGAAATGCCAGCAACCGCAAGTGATGATGGCAGCACAGGGTCACGATCGTCTGACCGACACAGCCAGCTCCTCCAGAAGCTGTTTCAAGGACAAGAGAGCAAGGTGAGTGGCGACACTGCCACGGGTGGTGCACGCGACAATCCGCAGCATCATGAAGCTCGAGCGACGGCGTGTCTTGGATCACCAGTCAGTGACATCGCGAGCAGCACGTCAGGCGTGTTCTCTGACGAGCAGTACGACCACGACGACGATGATGGCGAGGTCTTCTATGCGTCCGACATCCTTGGGAATGGCGTCACTGCAGCGATCTAGCCTCGACGTCACATGGATTTGCTGAACGAGCAGCACGGCGACGAGACTGCTGTCCAGTCGAGTCAGTGCATCGTTAACGACGATAGCAGATCGTTCTTGGCCGATGAGCACCTGCAGTGCCACCATCAGTCCACAGACATGTTCGAAACAAGAGAGGTCGAGCGCAGAGACGAACTGCCAGCCTATGACGATACGATCGCGCCTGTGGGACTGGATCCGACACACAGCACATCGTTTACGCCAGACACCGACGTCTTTGAGCAGCGCACACATCGCCACACGCCAGCACCGACCGTGTCAAAGCGCATTGAGTTCCTCGCCCAGCCGCTTACAGACAAGTTCACAGCGCGTGAGAAGCAGCGGATCATGCAAGAGATGCAGTGCTTCCACGAGTGCACATTCCGGCCTGACACGACCAAGTCCCAAATTCGTGTACGCTTAAAGAAAGAGCGCGCGCGAGACGACAGCGACGTCAGTGCCATGCGCGCACGAGGAGCGTTTCCGTGGCTCATGCTCAGTCCGCGCCGACACTCGACGACTCACGGCAGCAAAGCGAAAGTCAAGTGGAGCGACCTGGAGACGCCAACCAAGCAAAGTGTGATCGAGCGCCTGCACCTCGACGGCACAGCCAAGTACGAGCTGCGCGAGCAAGCGAAAGCTGCACTGGAGGCGCAGACGCTACAAGCGTGTACGTTCCGACCGCAGATCAACGCGACATCAAGAACGTTGGCGAACATTAGCGGCTACAAACCGATCCACGAGCGCGTCTCGGACATCCAGCGAGCCAAGGTATGAGGCATGCGGATGCACTGCGCACATTGCGTGCGAACGAGAGGTGAGCTGACGATGACTGGCTGGCGAGTGTGTGTGAAGGCAGACTACATCCAGCACCTTCAAGCCAAGATCGCGTCGGAAGCGAGCTCGTTAACGTCGTTCACGCCGACGATCAACACGGTTAGTCGCGAGCTCGCAGCAAAAGCCCAGCTCGAGCGCGCCGGCAGAGACGATACGTCTGAGAGTGGCGACGACAAAAGCGCAGATGGCGGTGTGCATTGGTCAATGAAACCACCGAAAGTCGTCGAGCGTCTCGTGAGCGACGCCGAGAAGCAGATCGAGAAGCGCATTGCGATCCAAGAGTACGACGACGCAGTGCAACAGCAGCCGTTCGCACCAACGATTAGCGAGCACTCGAGCGCGCTCGTGCAGCACAAACCCGAGTTCCAGCTCGACTTTGTCGCACGACAGCGTCACTTTCAGCGCCAGGAGCAAGCGAAGCTCGAAGCGCTCGAAGACGTTTGCGAGCGCGCACAGAACGACGGCGAGCGCATTACATTCACGCCGGACATTGGCAACGCGGATGATGTGCTGCGTGAACTCCGGCCGGATCGCATCACGGAGACGAAAGCGCAGCAGATCTACCGCATGATCTACAACGACCCAAAGCAGACGGAGCTCAAGAAGCAGCGAATGCGCGACGAGCAGTTCGCCAAGTACACGTTCAAGCCGCAGATCAATCCGATCTCGAAAGCGCTCGGGCGGTCGTCAACGCTCGCTGAACTCGCGCAGCCAGTGTCGACTCCGTGTGACAGCGCATTAGCATCCCCACAGCACATGGCCGCACCACCAACATCAACGACAGCGTCGCGCGCTGCACTGAAGCAGTACTTTGCTGGCAAGCGCTTTCGCTCGCGCGTGGCGCTCGAGATGGACCAAGCCGCGAAAGCCGAGTGCACGTTCCAGCCGACGCTGATCGCCAAGCCGCCGTCAACAGTAAAGGCGGCAGCGAGACCGACCAGCAGCAGCGCGTCCAAGGTCTGCACGCGCGGTCGGCAGAGTCAGTCGATCTGGCGCTCGGACAACATCCTGCACTTGATTGAGACGGACCGAATGAAGAAAGCCGAGGCGCTCGAAGCGAAGCGCAATGCGCTCGAGCTGAGAGAGCTCCAAGAGTGCACGTTTGCGCCGAACCTGCGCAAGACCGAGTCGCGGCGCGCGAGTCGCAGTGTGAAAGACCCAACGCAGCGCTCAGCAGAGCCAGCGAAACCTGTGATTGTCCGCGGACTCGGCCGGTTCCTCGAGATGAAAGAGCAAGCGAAGCGCCTTCGCGCCGAACAGCAGCAGCGCGAAGAGCGCGCGTTTCGACCCAACACGACGTACGAGCCGCGCAGTTACACTGTTCCGAAGCCGTTCAAGCTGTCCGAGTCGAGCAAAGAGACGATCCGACGTCGACTGCAAGTGCGGCAAGAGATGCGTGCGCGCGAGCAGCGCGAGTGCACGTTTGCACCGCAGACGATCGAGTCGAAGCACCGCAAAGTGCTGCAAAACCTCCTGCGCGAGTGACCTTGGTGGGCATCGTCGGACAGCAGAGGCAACGTATTGAAGTTTGGACTGGACCATGACAATGCGTGTCGGTCGGTCGGTCGGTCAGATGCTGAGACGGGCGCGAGTGTCGCTGATCATCCAATCCGCAGCGAGAACACAACAGCGAAGACATTGTGGATAAAGTATGTCGTGAAGAAGCGACGCCCTAGCCCTATAGAAAAAGAACCCGACTGGCTGTTTGTATGCTGCATGTGTAAGTGGAGGTTAGCAGATCCATCTGCCAAGAAAAAGAATCCAGCTACAATTTTGTATGCTGTAGTGGGCGTCAATGAGTGTTAATGGGCGTGAAGTTGGTAGATGCGCAGAACCACGTTCACTGTTCTCAAGCGTAACGTGCTGCGAGCCGATCCCCTTGTCACTTGCTCACAATCGGATTCACCACGAGCGGCGCAGGCGACACCACAGATCTACCCCAGACACATCGAGACGCGATGGAGGCCAAGCTGCTCGTATCGAGCGGACTCTTTGCCGAGCCGCGCTTCCGACGGCTCTTCAA
>JAASFT010000981.1:0-10826 GCA_023333885.1 Globisporangium parvum
GCGCCTTGCCGCCGCTCACGTAGTCGTACTCGTGGTTCCCAATCGCGACCATGTACGGGACTCGAGACGCCACCGGCGCGACCATCGCGCTGAACTGGTCCCAGACGAACGTCCGGCCGCGCGCGTACGACAGGTCGCCGACGTGCAGCACTGCGACGTACGAGTGGCGTCCAGAGTGAAAGTCCTGGATCACGAGGTCCATCACTGAGCCAGCGCGCGATGGGACCGAGTCGCCATCGATGTACGATTCGAACGCCTTGGGCTTGGGCGCCGGCGCCAAGACGCTCTCGCCCAAGTCACCAAACACAAAGAAGCTCTGCGCCTTAGCGAAGGACGATGCTGGCGCTGTGCCGCGAGCTGGCGGCATCTCAAACGCAATTGGGTCGCTCCAGACGCCGTCTGCGCTGCCGACAGTGTACGAGTAGCGCTTGCCCGGCTCCAGTCCGGTTAGAAGCGCATCGTGGAGGTACCCAGGATGGCGAAAGAACGCAGCGACGGTGCGCTTGGCGAGCCCGTCGCACAAATCATCTGCACTGTACGTCGTTGTCGTTGCGACTGCGGTGTCGAACGATGCGCTGGCTGCGAGCGACGGCGCGAAGCGCACTTGTGGCGCCGAGACGCGGCCACTTGTCCACATCACACGGAGCTCGCTCGAGCGGTTCGTGAGCGCGATGTGGATCCCAATTGGCTCGGAGTGGCCGCGCAGCATCTCCACGAACGCTGACTCGCCAGCGCTGTGGTACACGAGGTCGCCTACCGACTGCAGGTACCGGAACTGGTACGAGCAGCGCTGGTTCACGAGCGGACCAAAGGCAATCGAGCCACGGTGGGCGTCAGTCATGACCGTGCGCGCGTCCTGGAGGTAGACGTAGTCAAAGAAGTCGAGGTCGCTCGGTCGCTGGCTCGCGTTGTCTTGTGCTGCGACGCAGTAGACTGCGATCGAGTCGTTTGCGCGCGGCTGCATGTGCATTGGCAGCGTGAACGAGACGTTCACGAACCCGAGATGAGCAACGATCGTCGTGTTGACGTGGAAGCGCACGCTGCTCGATGCAAGTGCTGGCGGTGGAGCTGCTGGCGCGAGCGTGCACGTGTTGCCAAAGCGCTCGCACGGGTGGTAGTCGTCGTGGAACATCCACGCGCCACCGCGACGCCAGTCGGGATGCACTTGTGCGTACGCTTTCGAGAACAGCGCGAGCTTGGGCTTTGCAGAGGCATCCTGCTCTGGTGTAAGCGATGCAGATGGTGAAGCGATGCCGTTGCTGGTGCTCGTGCTCTGCGCGACGTCAGCAGCGAGTACGAGCACGAGCACGAGCGCAGCGACGAGCATGCTCATGCGCACGATCGTTTGGATCTAGAGTTGGATCTGAGGGAACCTCGTTTCTTTCACTACTGGCAATGATGTGCTGCGTTTATCGAGAAAACTATAGGGTGGTACGTCGCATTGCAATACATAAATCAAGTGAAATGGTGCGTCACACAAAAGTAGAAGCTCCATCTTGATTTTTCGCAATTTTGAACATTTGAAAGCCTTCGGCGCGAACGACAGATCACGCGAGACGAGCAGCAGCACCTTCGCACGGCGCCGAGGCCTTCGCGACGACCGACGCGCTGGTGGAGCAGCCGCATCGCCCCTCGAGTGCGCGAGGCGCTTCAGCAGACGCAGTAGGTCAGCCAGCCAACCACAGCAGATGGGCGACGCCGTGCTGCGCGTGCAAAAGCACCTGCATGAGCTCGCGCGCGACAACTTTGCGCGGCTCGAGAAAGCGCACGTGAGCAACGTCGCGTGGCTCGAGCGCGAGTTCAACGCGCTCGTGAAAGACATCAACGTCGCAGTCGAGCTCGAGCTCAAGCGACCTGTGCCCGTGACGTTCACAGCGTACGTCGCGCGATTGTTTGCGTGCACTGCGCGCCTGCGTGGCGATCTCGCCCTCACCAGAGTCTCTTCTGCGTGAACACGCTCGTGTGTGTGTGTGTGTGTGGATGCGTGCAGCGAGTACGCGTTTGTGCCAAAGAAGCCGCGACTCGAGACGCCGCCGCCAAAAGCCACAGCAGCACCCGAAGTCGCCCCAGTCGCCATCTCAAAGCCCGTCTCGCCACCGCGGAAGCCTGCATCTGTTGCAGCAGCGCCGCGCGCGGTCGCTCCTCCCCAACCTGCTGAATCTGTCGTTCGCGAGCCACCTGCAGCACCGACAGTCGCATCAGCAGCCCCAGCGCCAGCAGTCGCGACTGTGACAGTCAAGCGCGTTGTCACGCGCATGCGCCGTGTGCTACGCCCCAAGGCGTCGGCTCGGCCAACGAGCAGGACGACCCAAAGGACGAAGAAGAGCGCGCGCGTGCGCTTGGACCCAACGCGCATGAAGGTCGTGGACCTGCGCGCAGAGCTCAAGAAGCGCGGACTCAAAGCCGCGGGCTTGAAAGCCGTGCTGCTCGACCGCCTGCTCGACGCGCTCGCAGACGAGCAGGACACGGGCTACGACTCGAGCAGCAGCAGCAGTGACGACGAGGACGTCGTCGAGATGGAAGAGGTCGACGAAGCGTACGAGACAGAGATCGAAGTGGACGAGCCAGTCGAGTCGACTGCCGGTGCCGGTGTGGCTGCGGCTGCTGGGTCTGGACCAGCAGACGCGCTCGCGCCAGTCGTCTCGAGCCACGCGACTGCAGAAGCAAAGACGCAGCAGGTGGCCGAGGCGGCAGCGAGCGCAGGGTCGCGCGAGTCAGAGGACGAGATCGTGCGCGAGAGCCTCGATGGCTTGAGTCTCTCGCAGCAGTCGACGACCACAGCTGACGAACATCTATTGGCAACGAGCGCGCAGAAGCTGCGCCAAGCGACTGAGACGCTCCCCAACGTGTACGAAGCCGACGAGGAAGACACGCAGAGTACGCAAGGCGACGAGACGATGGCACTGGAGGACAACGACGACGCGAGTGCGCCAGGCGATCACACAGTTGGTGGAGGTGCTGAGCCGCGACGAGCTGCGTTGAGTCGCCAGCCAAGTCCAGCGACAGCTACGAGCAACGTTGTGGAGACGCGTCTCAGTGCGCCAGAGGCCGCCACTAGCGCGAGTCAGTCCAGTGGCACGAGCTCGAGCCAGTCAGCGAAGGTGCCATTGCCAACAGCCCAGACTGAGCAGCTGACTGCGGACGCGCCAGAGAAGAGGGCAGCACCTACAGTGAGCTTTGCGGCGGCTCAATCCGCAGCTGCTGCTCTCGTCCACGACTCGGCGCCTACTGCTGCTGCACCAGTGCACGAAACGAGTCAAAGCGACTCTGTCAGTCGGCTCCGGTCACGTTCACTGCCGCAAGCGCCTGCGATCGCGAGTGCGCATCCTGTGACGCCAAATGGGCAGTGGACAACTGGCGAACTTGCAGTCGCACGGAGCGAGCCGATGCCTGTGCCGAGCACTGCGACTGACGCTGCGCGCGAGCACGAGCTCACGATCGAGCGCGAGGCGCAGCGTCTGCGGATCGCAGCCAAGATGTCGGCGAAGAAGCGGTTCGAAGAAGCGAAGCTCAGCAGCTCGTTCTGGGCCAAGCGCGATCGCATGAAGAGCCACGCTGCAACGACGACCGCACCGTCGGCATCATCAGCCACAGCGCCAACGCCAGCTGCTGCAGCAGCATCGACTCCATCGCCACCCAGTGTCGAGGTTGAGCAAGAGCAGCCGCCAGCTCCTGCCCCAGTCGCAGCAGCAGCAGCAGGAAACGTTGTGGTGATCAAGTCTGAGCCAGAGTCGACAGCACTGGCATCGGTGACCCGCTCGCACGTGGCAGCGCCAGCATCAAGTGCTCTGTCATTGCCAAAGGAGCTGGCAGCAGAAGCAGTCTCGTCAAGGTCTCGGGAGCGAGAGCAAGCGACGGCGTCAACTGCGAAGACGCAAGCTCCTGTGAAGGTCGAGGCCAAGTCCGTGGTGATCCCGTTCGCAACGTCCTCACGCCGGTTCTCGGACCCAAGTCGCCGCGTCTCCGCATTGCGGCGGCGTGACTCGACGTCCAGCCGACGCGACTCGGCCGACTCGACGCGTCGCGAATCCGTCGCAAGTCGCCGCACGTCGCTCCGGCGTCGCGACTCTGGCTCGTCGACAGTCTCGTCCGTCTCGTCCACCAAGTCGACCAGCGGCAGCACCAAAGCTGCTACTGCGACGACCGCGAGCAGCAGCAGCAGCAGTCTTCGCAAGCCGTCGAACCTCGTGAGCTCGCTCCACTCGTTCACGTCGCTGCTCGAGACCGAGTCGACGAGTGCCGCTGCAGCTCCAGCGCGCAGTGCTCCGGTCGTGAATGCGCTCAAGCTCGCAGAGAAGACGCGGCTGCTCGAGCAGAAGAAGCACTTGGAGAAGACGAAACGCAAGGAGGCGCTGATGAAGAAATACGAGGAGCAGCGCAAGCTCGACGACGATCGGAAGCGCAAGCTCGCAGTCGGCGTGAAAGAGAAGAGCGAGCGCGAGGCGAAGCTCAAGCGCGAGCAGGACAAGCTGAGCGAGAAGAAGCAGCGCGAAGCGGAGCTGGCGAAGCGGCGACAGCAAAAGCTCCAGGAGATGCGCGCGGGCTTGGAGAAGAAGCGCGCGCTCCTTGCAGCCGAGAAGCAGCAGCAGCAAGCGGCAGCCGCAGCCAAGCTCGCTGCCGCTGCTGCCGCCGCTGCACAGTCAGTGGCGCGGCTTGGCACAACGTCGTCGAGCGCGAGTCAGTCGGTCAAAGCCACTGCGCCGCTCAGTGCCAAGCCATCGTCAGCGGCAGTTGCGAATGTCCAGCAGGTCTCTGCATCCGCAGCCTCTGCTGCGGGTGTGAAGCCTGTCAAGGCGCCGAGTGCGACCGCCAAGTCGAGCCAAGCAACAGCCCAACCACCACAGCCGCCGCCCAAGCCAACGAAGCCAGCGAAGCCAGTCAAGCAAGCAGCCACAGTGGCGCCACCACCACTACCAGCAGCGACCAAGCCAAAGCCAAAGGACCGACCGACAGACACGAGCACGTACGACATGTCGGACAACGCCGAGTCGTCTGGCTCGGAATCCGACGACGACGACGGAAAGCACAACAAGAAGAACATCCCGCGGTGGGCACGCAAGGAGAACTTGGAGCGCATCCTGCGCGTGCAGTTCGGTCCAAACGCGTCGGATCCGTCGCCGTCGATCTTCCCGGACTTTGTCGACACGTGCGACCTCGACGCGATCTTCGAGCCGACGGACGTGCGCAAGAAGCGGCGGTTCGCCAAGCGCTCGAGCAGCGGGAACTGGTTCGGCGACCGCCCGACAGCGCGCGAGAAGGCGCTGTACAAGCGCGACATGGGCTACCTCCGGTGATGATGCAGATCTCACGACGATGGCGATGCGCGAGGAGCTATGGTCGACAGCCATCCGTCGTATCAATACTATTTACGAAAGTCCTCACGGTCGCGCGCTCTCTCGCTCGCTCGCTCGATCTCGTCCTTGGTCTCGTCCTTGGTCGTTTGCTAGCTCTTGGTGTGAGGCCCACGAGTCGAGTGTCTATCGGCTCACTGCGACTCATGCAGCACGCAGGGTCGAGTCGTTTTGCCAGAGACGCGACGACGACAACGACGACGACGACGACGACGACGACGACGTTGCGCCGCGTGTCGCGTACGTCTTGGTGGCCGCTGCCTTGTCTTTTGTCTTCGACTTTGTCTTTGTCTGCGGCTCTGGGTTGCTTGCTGCGTGCTTGCGGCTCATGGTTGTCGTCGCTGCACGATGCATCTCGCTCGGGTTCATGTGACCGAGCGTCTCGGCGTAGCGCGCAGAGAAGACGCCGGTGTCAGTGCTGCTGCCTGACGCACAGCTCTTGGACCGCGTCGAGCGCGCTGTCGCAGCAGCTGGACTGAGCTCGGCCATCGGCGCTCCTGCTGTCGGCGACGGCACGACACCGAAGCGCTCGAACGTCGACGCGCTCGCAGGCTCGAGGTCGAGTGCGTTCGACGCAAAGATGCGAAAGTCTCCAGACGCAAACAGCCGGAGGACAGTCTTCTCGTCCACGAGCAAGTTCATCACGAGCGTCGCGAGGTTCTCGAGTGTCTTCTGCACCTTGCGTGCCGCGCCGTCGTCCCGCGCGTGCGTGTCGAGCACGATAATACAGCCGATGGGTTTGGGGTGCGCGCCAGTGAGGAAGATCGGTGCCGCGGCGAAGAAGTGGAACGCGTCGCGCTCCTGCTCCTGCTGGTGATCAACCGACCGCTTGCGCTTCGAGACGCTGAACGCCTCGTTGCCCGTCTTCGTTGCGCGGTGGCAGATCGACAGGAACGTGTCCGAGTGGAGCACACTCGTGCGCAGTCCCTTGTGCCCGAGCACCCACACGTGATCGTCGTCGGACAGGACGATCGCACCACCCTTGCACTCGAGGTAGTCGCCCAGGAGCGAGCAGACCGAGTGGAGCTTCTGGTTGCGGTACTGACTCACAATCACTTTGTACGCGGCGTCCCAGCGCTCGGCGCGAGGCGAGCTGCACGGCGTGAGCACCGACGCGATCGAGCACGGCGACGGCGGGACCGACGACACCGGTGAGCGGTACTCGCTCGCCGCCTGCGAGACGAATGACCCGGACGACTTGGACCGCCGCGAGCGCGGACTGTCGAACGACTGCGCGAGCTGAGCAAAGTCCTGAGCGAGCGACGTGTCGCGCGAGTGACGGCGAATACACCGCGCACACGTGTACGCAAGGTCGACGCCGAGTTGCGGGACGTTTACGAGACAGAAGCCGAGGCAGCGTCTGCAGCAGACGTCTCCGCACTGGTAAGCGAACGATAGAGGGCAAGAGCAGACAAAGAGTTGCGTGAGCTATCGCATTCACTGCAGCAAACGAATGGCAGTCCGAGCCACTTGCAATACCTCACCGCGCGACAGTGGTGGCGACGGCGCAAGAAGCTGAACTTCTTGATGCAGATGCCGCAGCGCGTGGCTTTCTCGTCGAGCTTCCACCGCGTGACCGGCACGCCTGGGACGATCTTCGGACTCCCGCTGGCGTGTCCATAGAGCTCCACGAACGGGAACGAGACGTCCATCACTCTGCCGCAGCACAGCTCGCCGACGTCCGCGCACCTCGGTGACTTTGACAGTGCGGCCGTGCAATATGACGATCGTTGCAGCCGACTCGACTTGCGACTTGCGACTTGCGACTTGCGACTTGCGACTTGCGACTCGAGTTGAGAATCCGGAGGTATTCTTAGTTGACACCTGTGCGAAACTTCGCGCAGCCTTCGTGGGAAACGGACGCTTCGAGTGTGTCGTCCACACATGTTCATGTGTACCACACGAATGCAGAGCCATTATGGAAGCTCAAGGTTGCGAAGCCTGTTCACGCCTGGCGATGCAAGAGGAGGCTAGCGCTCGAGCTCGACAGAGCCGTGACGAGCCTGCCTCGACGCTCGTGCTCCTTGGCGACGCCGAGTTCGACCTGCGCGCCTCGACGAAGCGCGTCGTGTTTCGAGACTGGAGCCGCAATGGCGCAGCAGAGGTGCGTTCGACTTGCCTCGTCGTGCGTGTTCTTCGCATCCTTCGAGACTCACCTCGACGATCGCTCTCGCGTTGCACCGGAAGCCACAAACACAGACAATCGCGATCTCACTCGAGCCGCGAGACGCTGCGCAAGATACGGCTAGTGTCCACCTCCCGCTCGTGATCACCGTGCCGTTCACTGCGCGCTTCCAGCTCGTCGGTCCGACTGCGCTTGCGTCGCCGTTCATACCACTGCTCAAACCGCACTGCGCGCTCGAGTACATTGTCACGTTCGTGTGCCCACGCGCTGCAGAAAGCGACTTTGTCTGGGACAACTTCCAGGACCAGATTGTGATCCAGACGCGCTTGAGCAAGCTCGTCGTGCAGCTCCAAGCACTCAAAGGGCCGGATGACGCCGAACCTGCCTCGTTCTTCCCACAGTCTCTCCCAAGCGTCAAAGCACCGTCGCTCAAGCTCTTTGAGTACATTGAGACAGCGCACCGACGTGACACAAGCAGCCAAACAACACGTCGCCTCGATGCCGTGTCCGAGAGCTTCAACGGCAGCAAGAACAAGGGCAAGAGCATCCTCGAGCCGATTCATGGCCGCTCGACCACTGCATCGTCCAGCGCCAGCAAGCGTATAGTGAGTGACACGCAAGTCCCTCCACAAGACTCTCACCACTCGCTCACGACCGATGTGAGCACACAAGCTGAAGCGAAAGCGATCATTCTCAAGCTCCGCGCGCGCAACTCGACGCGAAGTGGCGCGATCACCGCAGCGCTGCCAGCACATAGCGACGAGTACTCGCTGGTGCACACCAAGCCTGATGAATCGTGCCCTGAGAGCCGGCTCGATGCTACGACCCGGGCTGAACTCGACGCGTTCCACGTGCTCGTCGTAGGCGCCAAAGACGGCGTGATGCGCGAGCAAGCGGCGGCAAAGAGCGAACTCAAGTTCTACCGCCAGTTCCTCCCGCAAGCGCCAACAACTCGAAGCAGCGGCGAGATGACCCCGCGAGAGCTTCAGAGCAGCAGCGGCTCGAACGCCCCCAGTCTCCAACCGCTAGCGCCACGCAGCGCTGTCGCTGTCTGTCCGGCGATGTCCACAGCAACGGCACCTCTCCAACTTGCGAAGCCGCTGCAAGGAAGCAAAGCGGCTGGCAAGTTGCCAACGCTGGCCGTCGTCTCCCCCACCTCATTGGCACCAGCAGCAGAAGCACCACTGCGCGACGACGAATGCGAGAGTAACCAAGAGATGTCGCCTGTGCGCAAGTCAGTCACTCCGACAGCGAAGCAGCCGGCGTCTACCACGGCGCGCCAGTCGATCCTCTCAGCAAAGAGCAACAGCAGTAGCAAGCCCGCGACGCGCGCATCCAAATCCAAAGGCCCAGAGCCAGCGCATTCGAGTCGATCAAGCGCATCGAACAACGCGGCGATTCCTTCGCAATGCGCCTCGTCACGGGCTGCTCGAGACCTTGCGCATCAGTCAAAGCCAGCGACGCTGCGATCGGAGCCTTTGGCGACAGGAGTGAAAGGACAAGCGAAGCCAAAGCCTCAGCAGGCGCCGAAGTCGCGTGGCCCAGAGGCGGCGCTGAGCGACTTTGACGACCCAGATCCAGACGTCGACGACGCGCCAGTGCTCCCAGATGACCTCGCTGGCATGCGCACTGCTGCATTAAGTGGCGATAACGACGACGACGAGTACTAGCGTCGATAGCGAGGCTCCGTAGCGTTCGGGGAAGCACGACAGACACAGTGTCATTGAGTTGGAAGGAAGGCGCGACGTTCATTACACATGCGTGTCCTAGAGACTATCGCAAGGCAACGAGTGCATGTCTAGCTCCCGCGGTACGTCGAGTAACCAAACGGATTGATCAGCAGCGGGACGTGGTAGTGCTGGTCCACGCGCTTGACGAGGAACGTGATCTCGGCGCTCGGGTAGAAGAACTCGGTCACGCCGTGCGCTTCAAAGTACGCTTGCGTCGCAAAGACCATGCGGTACGTCCCAGGACGAAAGAGCGTGCCTTCCGGCATGAGCGGCGACGCGACGCGACCGTCAGCGTTCGTGACACCAGTGCTCACGACGCTCCACGTGCCGTTCGCAGCATCGAGCGCGTGGAGCTCGACGTGCATGTTCGCCGCTGGGACGCCGCGCGACGTGTCGAGGACGTGGGACGTCACGGGCGACTTGTACAGAGCCATCGGAGACGATGCCGGAGCAGCAGCAGACGCCAAGTGGTGCTGGAGACTCGCGACGCGCTCTGCTGCGCGCGCGTGGGGCATCGAGATCGAGATCAGTGACTGCGATTCGGAATGGCAGCATTCCAACACGCATTCACGCCAGCAGTTGGGTGCAATTGGTCGCAGCTTTGGATTCAAGAGAGCATACTAAAACCTATAGTAACTGCACTTGGTCGTCTCGCAAGCGCCATGCACAGGACGCCTTCGCGACCTGTGCTCGCGAGCTCTACGCGTGCAGTGGATGATACTCGAGCGAGCAAGGTCGATGCGGCAGCTAACCGCTGTCGAGACGGACAGTCGCCACGTACGAGCGCGGCCGAGAGGTCGATCGCGACGTCTTGGCCATCGTTCGTTTCGCGCCTCGAGCAGCCAAGGTCACACAGCAGTCCAGGAGAACCACCGATTCTCGGCTGGTCATTCCTCAAGCTGCCGCGCAAGCGCCAAGTCGACTCGTCTCGCTCGTGCATCCTCGACAAACACTCAGCGATCGCCCGTTCGCGTGATCTGCTCAAGACATCGGAGCGATGGTGGGCTCTGTGCGTTTTGCCGTTCTTCTGGCAAGTGCGCTCGCGCTCATTAGCGCGGGCGGAGGCGCTGTGGCGCAGATGACGACGGTCTCGACATGCCGTCCGCCGCTCTCGGGGCTCTCAGACAGTGGCGTTGGGATCATCGAGGATCCAACGTGTGCTACTGCGCCTGGAACCTCGTGCATCGACGGCAATTGTCGTCTCTGCCAGGTCTTCCGCACCGACTTCTCGAAAGACCTCTTGCCATGTGTGAAGCCCATTCCGCTCGCGCAGCCGGTGTCCGTCGTAGGTGGTGCGGGCGTTCCGCCGCCTGAGGTATCGGGTGTGCCTCCAACTGCATCTGTGCCAGTCCCGACGACTGCGGCTCCCGTTCCTGCCACCGCTGCACCAGTGCCAACAACCGCTGCACCACTTCCTACAACTGCTGCTCCAGTTCCAACAACCGCTGCGCCAGTTCCAACTACGGCTGCTCCAGTTCCAACAACGGCAGCACCAGTTCCAACCACTGCTGCTCCGGTGCCAACGACGGCTGCTCCCGTGCCAACGACTGCTGCTCCAGTTCCTACCACCGCTGCTCCGATTCCTACTACGGTCGCGCCTGAACTAACAACCGCTGCGCC
>JAASFT010000982.1:0-10813 GCA_023333885.1 Globisporangium parvum
GCCCAAGCAAACGTGATCACTCGCATCGACAGCCAGGTACTCGTACACACCGAACGAACCAGCCAGCGCTATGCACACACATCGACGGTATACATTCTGCAAGTGTCCTTGCCCTTCCGCCTCCTCCTCCTCTGCTCGCTGACTCGCAAGACGCACTCACGACGCATCGGCTTCGCCCATGTGCATCGCTGCGGGCCAGTTCTGCAGCTCCGTGAGCTCGAGCCACGGGTGCGCGTGGTACCCGGCGTCGCTGAACCAGTCGCTGAACTCGCGCAACGCGACGGACGCCGTGAGGTCGAGCGCTTGAGCGGCAGTGGCACTGCTGCTGCGCTTTGTCTCTTCTTCGCCGTCGCCACTGCTGCTGCTACTGCGGCTCCGCGAACGGGTCATCGCAGCGTGGAACGACTGCAGGACGTCGTCAGCGCCGAGTTCGGCCGAGAACCGCACGACTTCGGCGCTCAGCGAGCTGCTGAGGCCGTAGAACGCCATGAGGAAGCACGTGAGCGCCGACTTGAGCGTCTCCATCACGACAACCGGCGCGGCGTCGTCTGCCGCAACGCCGTCTTCGAGCAGCTGCGCTGCGTACGTGAGCTTTGCTGCCAACGTGCCGTCGCACACGACGAGCAAGCCGCAGACCGCGGCGCCAAACTCGAGCAAGTCGTTGCCGTCGTTCAGCTCGTCGTCGTCGTCGTTGTCGGTGGTGCCCTGAGCGCCACCACCAGTGGAGCTCCCGCCGCTCGTCACAGCATCCGGTTCGCGCACAAAGACGCTCAGGACCTGGTCCAAGAGCTCCATCGAGTCGTCACTGAGCGACGCTGGCGGCGGCGGCAGCGCCACGTGGTCGCCAGTACACGGTCGCTGCGCACACACGACAGCTTCAATCGACTGGATCAAGTGGCTCCGCGTCACGAGCGCAGCCGTGGCACTGCCACGCTCAATGCGCAGTGCCACGTGCAGCGCAGAGCCAAACACGTGCGGCGCGAGCTGCGGGAGCTGCGTCTGGTGCAGCAGCTGGCGCAAGCGCGTGAGGTCTTCGTGGAAGAAGTGGATCTCGGCCGCTTTGCGCGCCACAGAGAAGACCATGAGCGGACCGTCGGAGCAGAGACTCAGTGCACCGATCGAGTCGCGCGCGTTCTTGGTCGCGCCGCCGCCGCCGTTCGCTGGCGCACTCGTGCCATTGCCACGCGGCTCGGCTGGCGGCAAGCCGGTCGCGTAGGACGTCGAGACGATCTCGCTCTGCCGCACTTGCTTGCGCTGCGTGAACGGCTTCGCGCTGTAGTAGTTCTCAATCGGCTGGACGTGCTCGAGGATCGGCGTCGTGCTCGTGGACACGGGGTAGTGCCCCCCATGGCGCTGCGACCCGAGCATCGCGACGCGGCGACTCATGACGCGACCAGTGCCGACGCCAGCGAGCGACGCCGTCTGCTCTTGGAAGTCCTGCTCTTGCTGCCACTTGGAGACGTCGAGGAGCTCGACCCACGAGATGATCTGGCACCCGCCAGTGTTGTACCACTCGCCAAACTGCTCAAACGTCACGCACGCGCGCGACCGGACGCTGCCGTAGCCAGCAAAGCCGTTCATCGACATTGCGCCGGCGCCAGGCGCAGTGCTCCCAGTCGCACTCACGTCGGTCATGAGGTCGCCCATGGCTTCTTCAATCATGTCTTCGGCCTCAGTGAACATCTTCTCAATGCCCAAGCGGTACGTCCCGTCGCTCAGCGCCATGAGCGCGAGCAAGAACGAGCGCAAGTAGATGAAGAGCACCGAGTGCGGCAGCCCGTTCGGCTCGTTCTGCATCGCAGTGCGCCGCATCGCAGCAGCGTGCGCGCCAATGCCGCCGCGTGTGCTCGGGAGTCCAAAGTTCGGTCCGCCGCCAGTTGCAACACTGTTGATGCCGCCACCGTGCAAACCAACGTTGCCACCAGCGTTGCCGCCGCCCATGTTCACCGACGCGTACACGTTCAGCGTCCGCGTGCGCTGCTGCCGCATGCGCGCGATGAAGTCGAACGCGAGCGCGAGCTTCTGGCTCTTGGAGCCTTTGCCCAAGATGCTCATGCCGCACGCGAGCTCCAAGGCGTTCACGCGGCCGCAGCGCTTGCGGTCAAAGACGTTGAAGATGCGCGAGAGGAGCTTCGACGACGTCTGCTGCGCTTTCTCGGTCATGTTGTCCTTCGCGACCAAGCTCCGGATGCACTCGTAGAAGTTGCTCCGGCTGATGACCAAGTACGCGCCTTCGTCCTCTTCGACGCCAGCGTACGAGTAGCCCTGGCCTTTGCTCAGGCCCGCGGTCTTCTTCTTCTTTGCTTCGTCCGGCGGCGGCGTCGCGAATGCGAGGAGCGAGTCGTAGATCTTGCTCACGCTCGCCTCCGAGAGGTTCGTCGACCGGAGCACAAACAAGTACGTCGAGACGTCGGTCTCTGTGAAGTTGAGGATGTTGGCGTCGTCCTGGAGGTCGAACGCGCAGATCAAGTGCTTCTCGCTCTTGCTCGCTTCGAACGCCTCCTTTGCTGGCCACTTGGACAAGTCCAAGAGCTCGAGCCACGGACAGTCCATGTACCCACCCGCGGCGTACCACGCCGCGAACTCTGCGAGCGTGATGCCGTCGCGCGAGCTGCACGTGGCTTCGCAGAAGATCTTGGACACGACGGCCCCAGCCGCGCGCTCGGCGACGGAGTTGGTACTCGGTGCGTTCGTCGTCGCGGTGTCGTTCGTGTGCGCGCGATTCGCGTTGTAGCTCGAGAACGCAAAGAGCACGACGAGAATGGACTTGAGGAGCTCAAAGAGGTGGCGCCGCGAGACGCAGCCGCGGCCGTGCGTGTCAAAGACTTTGAAGAGCGTCCCGAGCTTCGCGCTCTTGGTCGTGCCGCAGAAGATGCTCAAGCCCGAGAGCACGAGGAGCTTGTCGACTGCACTCGTGCCGCTGTCGTGCTCGTCAATGAAGCTGCTTGCGCCATGGCCACTCGCGACGCCACTGCCACCGGCCGTCTCGTCGCTGTCGGTCCCAGCGCCTTCGGTCTCAAACAGCGTGTAGATCCGGAGCAAGTGGAACGACAGGAACTCCTGGTCTTCGTTCGAGAGCACGTCGCGCGGCACGAGCTCGCGCATGGCGCGCAAGTACCCTTGCTTCGTCAGCGTCCGGCCGTGCGCGTACTTGTCGAGGAGGTTCACCAAGTCGCGGCACTTCATCGTGCTGAGCGTCATGCGCTCTGAGATCGTGTACACGATCGCAACGTCTTTCAGCCGAATGCGCAGCGTCGTGCTGTCAAAGTTCATGAGCTTGAACTGCAGCGCGACGGACGAGAGGTCTTTGATCGCCGCAGACGACGACGTTGGAGGCGACGTGATCAAGTCCGCGATGCCGCCAATGCCGTCCATGCGCTCGAGCGCAGTCGTCGCGTTCCCAGTGCGCAAGTCCGCGGCGCTGATGATCGTCATGTTTGTGTCTGGGTACCCGCCGTGGTGCGGGCCGTGGTCGAGCGACCCTCGGCGCTCGCGCAAGTGGTTGCTCTCGGTCGACGACTCCGTGTCGTTCGAGGACCCCGAGTCGCGCACGTCGTCGCCGTTGTCCATGTCGCGACGCCCGTCTGGCAAGATCACGCGCTGCTGGCGACTGAGGTACCGCAAGATCGCGTCCGCGACCGACGGGTTCACTTCCGGCCACTTCTTCGTATCGAGCAGCTCGATCCACGCAATGATGATGTGCCCGCGCGTCGAGTACCACGTCGCAAACTCCTGGAACGACACGACGCCGCCGCGGATGAACGCATTGCCAGCGCCCGCGCCTGCGGCACTCTGCGCAGCGCCAGTGAGGCGAATCGAGTCGTCGTCCGGGAGCGACCCGCGGTGTTCGTACCGATGCCGTCCAGTATCGTGGCGCCGACTCCGGTTCGTTGTCATCAAGCCAGCAGCTTCGAGCGACTCGAGACTGCGGCGATGGTGGCTCTCGTGGCGCCGCCGTGGCGACGGCTGCCGAACACTGAACGTCTTGCCGGCATCGCGGAAGATCGTGTCGGCGATCTGGATCGCAGTCGTATCGGCGACGCTTGCAATCGCTTCCGCCGAGAGCTCCGAGCCATTGCCGAGTGCGAGGAGCATCGTGAGGAACGACCGCAAGTACTTCCACATCTCGCGCCGCGTGAGCGAGCCGTCGTGGTCGGCGTCAAACAAGCCGTACGCATACCCGAGCTTCTGGCTCTTTGTGCCGGCGCAGAACATCGAGAACGCCGAGAGGAACTCCACGAGGTCGATCCGCCCGGTGCCGCCGCGGTTGAACGCAAAGAAGAGACGCGAGAGCGTGTCCGCAGCCATCTTCGAGTCGTTCCCACGCCCGACGCTCGGTGGCGGAATGCGCGTGTTCGTGTGGACACCAAACGCTGCGACAACATCGCCGGCGACGTCGCGCGGCAGCAGCCGCCGCACGCACGCGTCAAACGTGCTCTTCTCAATGCTCGCGCCACTTGGGCGGTCCATGAGCGGCGAAAAGACTTCGTAGACGCGGTTCAGGTCCACTTGCTGGAGCTTCGTCACGCGCTGGAGCTCGGCGTACATGAGCAAGTCGCCGTTGTTAAAGCTCAGCGTGGTCAGCGGCAGCTCTGGCAGTGCGTCGTCGTCGGCGTCGAGCGTCAAGTCGAACTCGAGCACGACTTCGTTCTTGAGACAGAAGACTGGGAGCGTGCTCGGGATGCTGCTGGTGTGCGATCGCGGGTCGCTCGACGTCGACCCGAACGACGACTGCGAGTTGCCTGGCGGATCAAGTAGTGCGCTGTGGAGACTCGTCGGGTGAGCGCCATCCCCGCCGTTGACCTCGTCGTCGTCGTCGTCGTCTTCTTCGACGATCTTCTCTGCGAACGTGAACTGGTTCTTCCCGTCTTTCAAGTCGTCAATGTTGTCGCCATCGACGTCGACTTGGATGTTGTTCGCCGTGTAGTAGTTGCTGCTCGCGTACACAGGGTCGACTGGCTGCACGTCGAGGCGATCGACGTCAAACGCTGGCGACACGAACATCCACTTGCGCAAGTCGAGGAGCTCGAGCCAGCTCATCTCTTTGTACCCGCCGTCGTTGTACCAGAGTCCAAAGTCCTCGAACGTAAAGACCCCGGCGTGGAGCTCGGAGTTTGCGAGCTCGCGCTCGCGTGCAGCGCCATCGTCGTCGTCGCTCTGGCGCTCAGCGTCGCTGTCGTCGTCGTCGTCGTCGTCGTACGCGCCGTACTCGTCACTCAGTCCTTCCGCGATGTTGTCCATGATCTCGTCTTCGCCCGTGTCAACGAGCGCTGCGATCGAGCCGTGGCGATGGAGCACCATGGCATTCGGCGGCGAGAGGTAGAGCAAGATCGTGATGACCGAGCGGAGGAAGCGCCAGAGCTGCTGCTGGTTCAGAAAGCCTTTGCTGTCGGCGTCAAAGTAGTGGAACGCTGAGCCGAGCTTGTCGCTCTTGGATCCCCACGTGAAGAGACTAAAGCCCGCGGCGATCTCGAATGCGTCGACGCGCAGGACGTTCTCGGGCAAGAAGCACCGGAAGATGTCGATCATGCCGTCGAGGAACTCGCTGTCTTTGCTCAAGTGCGGGACGTTCGTCATGCTCAAGAGCTCTTCAATGGCTTCGAGGAACGTCTCTTCCTCGAGCAAGCCGTCGCCTGTGTGCTGCACGAACGTGTCGTACATCGCCTTGGGGTGCACTTTCGTGAACGCCGACTGCGTCAAGAGGTTGAACAGCTTGCTCGCTTGCTCGTCGCCGATCGAGAGGATCCCGCCGTCGACGCTCGAGAACCGGAAGCTCAGCGCAGGTTGATCGAGGCTAGTGCTCGTGCCAGCAGTCGTCGCCTGGGACTCGCCGACCGAGTCCAGCGCCGATGCACTGCCGTCTGGTTGAGAGCTCGTCGCGGACGAGTGACTCGCCCAGCGCCGCGGCGACGATGCGCTCGCAACGTCACACTTTGTCGGAGACATCAAGCGCCTCATTGTTGGCCACTTCTGCTGATCCACGAGCTTGAGCCACGGACAGGCTTTCGAGGCGTTCGCCTCGATCCACGGCCACACGTGCGCGTCGAACGCCACTGTGGCGTCTCTCCCAAGCGAGTAGCACGAGAACAGCCGCGCGGCGGCTTCGCTCACCGACGTCGTGACGATCGTCGACGTTGACTGGAGCTGCGCAGACGTCGCCGACTCCAAGTCAAAGACCGCAGTGATCGAGAGCAAGAGGCACGCGAGCGCAGCTTTCACGATCGAGAGCGAGATCGGGTCGTCCATTGGCACGCCGCAGCCCAAGAGACTCAGCTTGATCGCGCCATGGAGCTTCTCGCGCGCCGTCCCTTGTATCAGCGGCAAGCAGCCAATGCCGAGCTAGCGAGCACCACGAGTGCGAGTAAGACGCGGTCCGTCAGTCGGTCGCACGAGTGTGCTCGTACCCATCGAGACGCTGCTGGCACGAGGACACGCACCTGACACAGATCCACGCGGTTCGCGGCGTCGAACGACCGGTAGATGCGCTCGAGCGTCTCTTCCATCGGTCGAAAGGCTTCGCCACTGCGCAGCTCTGGGAGAATGCGCACCATCTCAATGAACTCGTCCTTCTCGACTGCTGCGCCGCCGCTCACGTTCGCTTCGATCGTGCGCAAGAGCGTCTCGACAGCGCACGACGACACTGGCGCAGTGGATCAGCCGTAGCAAGTCGTGCGTGAGTGAGTGGGTGTGTGTGTGGGATGCGGTGGCCACAACAACCGTGAGACGCAAGAAGGACGTACGTTTGGACGCAACGAGTGCGTTGCGCACCGAGAGCGCGCGCTTGGACTGGATCGCGAGCGCGTAGTTGGGCGTCGCGTACGGCAGCTCCATCGTGATGTCTGCGTCTGCTGCAGTTGGCGACGACGGCAGCGACGACGGCTCGTCCAAGTTCACGTTGCTCTGCAGCGGGATCGCAAACTCGATCTTCCGCCCCGCCATTGTGCTACTCGTGCTCGTGCAGGTGTTCTTGTTTGCTGTGCGGTCTCGCGGTGGTCACGCGCGTACGTACGTGCGCGTCGCGTGTGTGACGCAGCTGAAGAAGCGCAGCGGATCGTGCTCGCTGCTGCTGCTGCTGCTTCTGGTGCTGTGCGGGGTTTGTTTTCGCGATTGAGCGGCCGTGCCGTGCAACGTGCGACTACGGACGACAGAGCAGCAACGAATGTGCGTGCGCGTATGTGAGCGTCAGCCGTCGTTCGTTCTCCGGTTCGCGTGTGGTGTGCGCGCTCGTCTGCGAGTGCTCTCTCTCTTGCGTAGCGGCTCGCGAATGAACGCACGAGCAAGTGCGCGCACAGCGAGAAAACACCCACAAGCAAGCAAGCAGCGAGGCGAGCAAGAAGGAAGCAAGCGCACCTCGTAGCGCTCGCCAGCTGGTAGCTAGCACCTTCACGCGCTTGGTGTCTCTGCCGTTGCGAAAAAATACTTCTCGCGCTGAGCTCTCTGCCGTTGCGAGATCTTGAAAAGATTCGGACTTTAGCGAGGCGTTGCAGTGCTGCAAAGCGAGCCATAAGCGATTCGAATTCGACAAGATTTATTGTATCGGTGCAATGGAATCGTCAGGAGTGCAGGTCGCTCGAACGTGTCCAAGCGACGCGAACAACCACTCACTTCAATTCGATCGATCGATCGCACATGGCATCGACGATGGCTCGACCGGAATGGCGTCGCTGCTGCTGCTCCGACGCTGCGCCATTGCCACATTGGACGCCAAGTCGCTCCTCATTGCGTGCACGACGCTCTCGTGCACTCGTGCTCGCTGTCCTCGCACTCGCAGCACTGTGTCTGTTGCAACGAGACGAGCACGGTCGCATCATTCGCGGCGTGCACGCACAGCTCGGCGTCCCGTCCGGCAATCTCTGCTCAGCGCTCAACAACTGCAATGGCCATGGCCGCTGCGTCACCGCGTCAAAGACGTGCATTTGCTTTGAGGGCTTTGGCGCCGACACGGACGTTGCGAACTACAAGTCGCCCGACTGCTCGCTCCGTACGACCGACCTGCATCTGGACGTGACTGCCTCGTCACGCTCCTGCTGCTCCTGCCGCAGTTTTGCTGACAGCGACTGCGTTGCGTTACGCTCACACAGGCGTGTGCCCATCGGGTCCGTCGTGGTCGGGCATCCCGAGCGCTGCAGACACAGCGCACCCGCGCGCAGAGTGCTCAGACGCCAGCTACTGCGATCGCATGAGCGGGCAGTGCCGGTGCTTTGCAGGATACGACGGAACCGCATGCCAGCGATGTACGTCCTCTGTGTCCTTTGGATCCAGCGGCGCATGTCTGTGTATGCGCTGAATGAGCGTGCGTGCTCCACTAGACGCGTGCCCAAATGGCTGCTCGGGTCACGGTCAGTGCGTGAGCATGACAGCAATGGCAGAGCTGTCGAACGCGCTGCCGCTCTCACCTGCGACCACGTACGGCGGTGCTGAGGTGCGTCTCCTCCGTGTGAATGCCACTGGCGATGTCGCTCGCCCTCTTTCAGCAGTGCTGACACGCTGTGGCTTCAGGCAACGTCGACGTGGGACCAGAGCCGCATCTTTGGGTGCGTGTGCGATTCGTCGTGGCCAGTCGGACTCGCGTCTGGGCAGCGCCAGCACGCCGAGTGGTTCGGCCCCGACTGCTCCTTGAGTACGTCTATCTATCACTGTTTCGTGCGAGCTGTAGTCCTCGTCAACAACGTCCTTGTCGTCTGACGGACGCACTCACTGCTCGCTGGCTGGCTAAATGGCTCGAAACAGTGCGGTGTCCATCTGGCGATGACCCAAAGACCGTCGTCGATGAGACCGACTGCAGTGGAAAGCTCGCGCCAGGGGGCGTGGGCACAGGACTGACTGGGAACAAGTGCCACGTCGACTGCTCGAACCGCGGCAAGTGCGACTTTGCGAGCGGCACGTGCTCGTGCTTTAGCGGCTTCTACGGCTCCAACTGCGCGAGTCTCTCGCCAATCACGTGATCCAAGCGACTGCTGCGTCTCGTGCCAACGACCAAGTGGCGCACTGGAATCGACGCATGACTGGCGAAGCTGCTCGCTTACGATTAGACAGTTCAGCTGGCGCCATGCGAGGACGATGGTGCACTCGAGAAGACACATCTGCCGACCCGCGGAGCGTCCGAACAGCGTCGACTCGCTCTCTCTTGACCAAGATCATCCATCCATCATGCAATCGAGTCTCTGTAGCTGGGGCTGGGAGCTTACGTCCGGTCCGAGAAACGCGCCGCGGCGTACTTCTCGAGCGGCGTGTCCTGGGTGCCAGCCCTGTGTCGTAAGCGCACAGCCACACGCCATCGTAGCAGACACGTTAGTGGAACATGAGCGATCTGTCCATGAGGCTGCGACTCAGACAGACAGACAGACAGACAAGCTCCTGGTGGAAGACGCACCAGTACGTGGCCGCAGTCATCGCTGCTGCTGCAACGACACTCGTCACAGCGCCGACACGGGCGTTCTTCTTCAGGACGCCAGGCACGACACCAGCAGCAAGGCCGCCGACACCAGCGTTCCACTGGTCGTCCTTCTGACGGATGCTCGCCTGTTCGATGCATTCCGTCACATGCGTCAGTCCAGTCGAACTGCTGTGTCTCGAGGCATACGCCACGCAGTACGTACCGACGCGAACTCGGCGGTCGAGTAGAGCGCACCGACCGACGCGAACACGAGCTGCACAGACAGACAGAGAGGCGCGTGTGAGCTCGTCGGTTCTCCCGTTTGGCTGGTTCCAAGATACGAAACGCGATCGATCATGCGTAGTGAGCACGTACCGAGCGAACGCCGACCTGCTTGATCTGCGTCGAGAACTTTGGGAGCTTGTCGCCTGGGACGTGCAACGACGCCATTTGCCAGTGCGATGGATGACGTTTGACGCGTGAGCGTCGAGCACAGAGATGCGGATATGGGCAGGAGCCAGCTAGCGCTGCAGATCAAGCGCATGTACGACGCACCAAGCTTTGGGATCGACCAGACGGACTCGACAGAGCCGACAGCAGCGCCGAAGAAAGCACCAGCCGCCTGTTGTGAATGATCCATCGTCGTCGCGCAGCAAGCGAGAGCGAGAGCGAGAGAGAGAGAGAGACACACACACACACATGAGCGTGAGCACATTGTGATCAAGATGCACCAATGCATCGCTCTGTACAAAAGATGCACGCGAGCACGCACGGTGGACAGCACGATCTTCTCGGTTCCCGATGGTGCGGCCATGTTGCTCGTTCACTCGCTCTTGGGCAGCAGGCAGGCAGGCAGTCGTCGATGGGGGAAAATGCGCGGTTGTGGTGTGCAGCGAGCTTGTGCGTGTTGTGGTCCACGCGAGTGCTTTTTTGGTGGTCTTGCGCGCTGGAAAAGCCCGTGGCAGACCGCGTGGGCAGCTCTGAAAGTCCTGACGAGCCGAACGTTGCGCTGTCGCTCACTATCTTTGTGCTTGGGGCAAAACGGCAGCGTGTGAAGCTTTGCTGATGCGTCGTGATTGCTAGTTGAAAACTACTCCAACCCTCGTGAGAAGGCCACTGGCCGGCTCCAATTTCTGTTTTACTCTCCCGATTTTGGGAGGAACCTACTTTCGAATGATTGATTGATTGCCCCAAGTCTACACCACGATCACAGCCGCGTCTTACGCTTTCAATCGCTGTACCATGTGAACACCAAAATGGACTAGACTCGTCGTTCAAAGCAAGTATAGCAGTGAACAGCGAGCAGAGGAGGAGGAGGCGGAAGGGCAAGGACACTTGCAGAATGTATACCGTCGATGTGTGTGCATAGCGCTGGCTGGTTCGTTCGGTGTGTACGAGTACCTGGCTGTCGATGCGAGTGATCACGTTTGCTTGGGC
>JAASFT010000983.1:0-10809 GCA_023333885.1 Globisporangium parvum
ATTGTCACCGACATCATCGCGGAAGAGGGCGGAGTCGGACTCGACCAAGTCTGCGACGATGCCGACATCGACTGCGAGCTGCTCTCGCGAATGATGCAGTGCCACGGAGTCGCCGCAGACTAGCGATACAAGCGAGCAACCAGACAGCATCTGCGCGCTCGAGATGGTGGTGGTTGGTTCAAATGCAAGGTGGGTGGGTGGGTATTCGTTACAAAGCAGTGTGGCGTCCGTCTGCACACGACAGTAACGCGCTTGATCAGGCGACCTCGACGATGACATTGTGCGTTTTCGCTCACTTGATCAGAGGCCAGACGTGCACCACTGCAACGACACGCGCGCGAGCACAAGACACCACACAGTCTGTCAGTCCACAATGCACCGCTCGTCACTGCCAATGCGCGCACTCCAGTCCGCACCTTCTTGAACTCGTCAAAGCTGAGCTTGCTGTCGTTGTTCAGATCCGCCTCTTTGAAGCACTGGCTCGCAGTCACCTTCGCGAGCTCCTCGGGACTCACGCCCATCTTCGTCTTTGTCGCATCTGACGTCTCGTACATGACGCGGAAGATCGACGTCATGTAGCTCACCATCTCGTCGAGCGTAATGTACCCATCGCCGTTGATATCGTACAGTTGGAACGCCGCGCGCACTTTGTCGTCCATGCTCGAGCCCGAGAGCACGGACAAGCCGCTCGCGAGCTCGCCAAAGTCCACGGTGTTGCTCTTGTTCGTGTCAAAGACCTTGAACAGCCGGTGGATCATCACATCGGCCGCTTGCCGCTCCTCTAGCGTCGCGTGGCCGCCGGCGAGCTTGATGATCTGGTCAAAGCACTTCTTGAACGCCGCGAAGCCGAGCTCGCCGGATGGCGCTGCCTCGGCAAAGATGTCAAACAGGTCGTTCACTTCGTACGAGTCGAGCTTGAGCAAGTGGCGCGCCTCGTCCATGTTGGCGCTGTTCGCAGTGAGCGCCGACGCGCTTGTTGGAGACAGCAGCGCGTCGCCACCCAACGACGTGATGTTGTGCAGCAGCGACGACGGAAAGCCCGAGCTCGACGAAGCAGTCGGCGCCGACGCGAGCGCGCTGCCATGGACGCTGCCTTTGCCCATGGACGCGTCACGTCCACGCTCGTCTTTGCGAGCTCCTCGCTGTGGCGACAATGTACCGTCGCGTCGAGCCGCATCAGCAACAGCACTCTCCCCATCACGAGCACGCGCCTCCGTCAAGAAGCTCCCAACGCCTGCAGCCGGCGCTTCGAAGCCCGGCGAGCGCGAGTACCAGCGCACAAACTCGTCAAAGCTGAGCTTCCCGTCGTGGTTCAGATCGGCCTCGAGGAAGCACTGCTCCGCAGTGATCACTGCGAGCTCTTCCGGCTGGACACCGAGCTTTGCGTGCGTGCCAGGGCTTGTCTCGTACAGCACTTTGAAGACGCTCGTGAGGTACTGGACCATCTCTTCGAGCGAGATGAAGCCGTCTTGGTTCAGGTCGTAGAGCGCAAACGCGGACCGGACCTTCTCTTCGCGCGTGCCGCCGCAGAGCACGGAGAGACCGCTGCTGAGCTCGCAAAAGTCGACAATGCCGTTGCCATCCGAGTCAAAGATCGTAAAGAGCCGATCGAGGATGAGGCGAAGGCGCTCGAGGTGCGACTCGTCGCCTTTGAACTGCTCGTCAATGAGCTGCTCAAAGCACTCTTCAAACGCTTCGCGCGAGATCGTGCCGTCGTCCGAGCACCGGTTCGCAAAGATCTCAAACACGTCGTCCGGCGCGTACTTCTCCAAGTGCGTCATCTCCTTCACGACTTGGAGACTCACCCAGTCCGGCACGTGGCTCTGGTTCGCAGTCGCCAGTGGCAACGTCGACCTGGACGATTCGGACGCAGATGGCGATGCGTACCAGCGGCGAAACTCGTCAAACGACAGCCGACCGTCCTTGTCGAGGTCGGCTTCTGCAAACGCTTGCTCGGCCGTGATCGCCCCGAGCTCATCGGCCGACACGCCCATGCGCGTCTCGCTCGCTGGGTCGACTTCAAACAGCACTTTGAACACCGAGGTGAGGTACAAGCGCATTTCGCCGAGTGAGATGTACCCGTCGCGGTTCACGTCGTACAAGTTGAACGCCGCGCGGACTTTGTCGGTCTCACTGCCGCCGCAGAGCACCGACAAGCCACTCGCGAGTTCGTTAAAGTCCACGACGCCGTTCTTGTCCGTGTCAAAGATCGCAAAGAGCCGGTCGACCATGAGCCACAGCCGGTCGCTCGCTTCGCGGTCAGCGTGCGGCACTTGGAACTGCGCAAACGCATTCCGGAACGCAGCGTCGCTCAGCGTCCCATCGCGCGACGCAAACGCACGGAAGCGCTCGAGCACTTGCGTCGGTGGACACGCTGCGAGCGTTGTGAGCCGCCGGACTTCACGGAGCGAGAGCCACTCGGGAACGTTCGTCTGGATCAAGCGCTCGACGTTCGCTGCGTTCGAGTGCGTGTACCACTTCCGGAACTCTGCGAACGTCAGGCGGCCGTCCTGGTCCACGTCCGCTTCAGCGAACGCTTGCTGCGCAGTCGTGGCGCCAAGGTGCTCGGCCGACTCGTGCTCGAGCTGCGCGACAGCAGTCGGCGACGCCTCTTTCAGGACTTTGAACACGGACGTGAGGTACCGCGTCATCTCGTCGAGCGAGATGTACCCATCGCCGTTGTAGTCGTAGAGCGCAAACGCGGCGCGGACCTTGTCGTCCGACGTGCCGCCGCAAAAGACCGACAAGCCGCTCGAGATCTCGCTAAAGTCCACGAGGCCGTTCTTGTCGACGTCAAAGAGCTCAAAGAGCCGATGCAGGATCGCCGTGATGTGCTCGTACGCCTTCACATCCATGCCCGGGCTGCTGTTCCGCGCAATGATCTTCCGAAAGCACTCGTCAAACGCGTCGCGCGAGACGTACCCTTCGTCATCCGCGCAGTCGGCAAGCGCTTCAAAGACCTCCATTGGCGAGACCGACTCGAGGTTCGTCAGTCGCCGCGCTTCCGCTAAACTAAAGAGCTGCTCGCCGTTCTTCGCGACCTCGCCAATGCCGCCAGGCTGCTGGTACCACTGTTGGAACTCTTCGAGCGTCAAGCGGCCGTCGTGGTCCTGGTCCGCTTCTGCAAACGCTTGCTCGGCGGTCACTTGACCGAGCTCTTCCGGCGACACGCCGACGCGCTGCGTCTCGGGTGAGACTTGGAAGAGCACGCGAAAGACCGAGGTCAAGTACCGCGCCATCTCATCGAGCGAGATGAAGCCGTCGCCGTTGAAGTCAAAGAGACTGAACGCCGCTTGGACCTTCTGGTCTTTCGTGCCGCCACACAAGACGGACAAGCCGCTCGCGAGCTCGCCAAAGTCGACGTACCCGCTGCCGTCCGAGTCAAAGAGGTCAAAGAGACCGTCAATGACGTCTTTGATCTTGGCTTTTGTCGCGTCCGACAGCGTCGCGAGACTGTCAAGGGCCTCCCTGCCGTTGTCCTGGCCAGTCCCAGACGTCTCGGCGCCTTGCATGACTTTGCGGAAGCTCGCGTTGAACGCCGCGCGCGAGAGCAAGCCGTCTTTGTTCGCCTCGGCGGCAAAGATCTCAAACACTTCGTCCGGTTCAAACTGCGCGAGGTTCGTGAGCTGCTTGATCTCGTTCAGCGGCATCCACCGCAGCGACGAGTCGACGACTGCGCTCTTGGCCACGACACTGCTAATGCCGGCTTGCGACGGCGACGTGTACCACGTGAGGAACTCGTCGTAGCTAAGCTTGCCGTCGTGGTTCGCATCGGCTTCCAGGAACGCTTGCTCCGCGGTCACGACGCCGAGCTCGTCGGCCGACACGCCAGTCTCTTTGTGCATCTCGGGCTGGACTTCGTACAGCACTTTGAAGATCGACGTGAGGTACCGCTTCATCTCATCGAGCGAGATGAAGCCGTCGCCGTTGAAGTCGTACAGCCGGAACGCCGCTTTCACCTTGGCGTCCCGCGCGCCTTTGCACAAGACGGACAAGCCGCTCGCGAGTTCGCTAAAGTCGATCTGCCCGTCGCTGTCTTGGTCAAAGACGTCAAAGAGCCGGTCGGTCACGACCTTGGCACGGAGCTTCTCGGCGTCCGAGCGCGGGTGCGACGCAGTCTCAATGATCTCGAAGAAGCACGTGTCAAACGCCTCGCGCTGGAGCAAGCCCTGCTCATCGGCGTACTCGGCAAAGCGCTCAAAGACGTCGACGACGTCGAGGTTCCCCAAGTTCGTCAACCGCCGGACTTCGTCCAAGTCCAGCGGCGCAACGATCGCATTGAACGACGACTGCTCTGGCAGTGCGTACCACTTCTTGAACTCGTCAAACGTCAAGCGACCGTCGTGGTTCACGTCTGCTTCGGCAAAGATCTCGGCCGCCGTGACGCCTGCGAGGTCGTCGGCCGAGATCCCAAGACTCTGCTCGCGCGTCGGGTCGAGCGCGTACAGGAGCTTAAAGACCGAGCCGAGGTAGTGCGCCATCTCGTCTTCCGAGATCAAGCCGTCGCCGTTCGTGTCGTACAGGTCGAACGCGGCGTGGACCTTTGCGTCGCGGCTCTCGCCGCCACAGAGCACAGAGAGTCCGCTCGCGAGCTCGTTCAGGTCGACAAAGCCGTTTGCGTCCGTGTCGAACGCAGTGAAGAGCCGGTCGATCACTGCGTGGACGCCGCTGCTCTCGACAGACGAGAGCTCTGGAGCATCACCAGACGAGCAGAGGTACCGGTAGAAGCACGCGTCGAACGCACGGCGCGAGATGCGACCGTCGCTGTCAGCTGCCGAGGCAAAGAGGTCGGTCGCTTTGTCGAGCGGGATGTCTTTCAAGCCCGAGAGCTTCTTTGCGACCTCGAGTGGGATCACATTGTCCGTTGAGGACGCCGGCAGTTCAGGCGCCAGTGTCGGTGTCGCGGTTACTGCATCACTGGTGCTGCTTTGACCGTTTGCCTGTGGCACTGCAGGCGTAGATGGTGCAGTACCAGTCGGACGCTTGCTCGACGACGACGGAGCCGGCGAAGCACTCGCGCTTGACGTCTTCTGGTGCTCGAGCCACTGGCGGAACTCGTCAAAGCTCAGCTGGCGGTCGCGGTTGCGGTCGAACGCCTGGAAGCACTCACGCGTCGTCGCCTGTGCGAGCGACCGCGGCGTCATCGCCGTCTGCGCTTCCAAGTGCGGCGACGCCTGGTACAGGACTTTGAACACGCCGGTCAAGTACGCGTCCATCTCGTCCGGTGAGATGAAGCCGTCGTTGTTCGTGTCGTAGAGCCGGAAGAGCGCGTGGGCTTTGTCCTGAAGACTGCCGCCGCAGAGGATCGAGAGCCCAGATGCGAGCTCCTGGACCTCGATCGTCCCGCTGCTGTCGGCGTCAAAGAGCTCAAAGAGCGTGTCCAAGAGCTCGCGCGTGCGCTCTTGCGTCTCGCGGTCACTCCGGCCGCGGTTTTTCGCCAAGAGCTTGTTGAAGCAGCGGAAGAACGCCGCTTGCGTGAGACTCCCGCGCGCATCCGCCGACGCTTGGAAGAAGTCAAAGATGTCGTTCACGTCGTACGCACTCAGGTTCGTGAGCGTCTTCATCTCCACAAGCGTCGTCTTTGCCGCGCTCGCCATCGATGACGCCTGCGCATGCGACGTTGCCGCTCCAGTAGCAGCGGCGCCATTCGGCTGAGGCTGCTGCGACGGCCGGACGTGTCGGAACGCGTCAAAGTCGAGGACGTGCTGGTGGCGGTACCACTTTGTGAACGCCGCTAAGCTCAAGCGACCATCGAGTGGGACGCCAGCCGAGGCAAACGCATCGCGCGTCGTGATGTCGGCGAGGTGCTCGGGCGTGATCGCACCCATGGCCGTTGCAGTCGCTGGCGACGTCGTGAAGACCATGCGGAAGACGGACGTGAGGTACGTCGCCAGTTCGTCGCGCGAGAGGACGCCGTCGTGATTCACGTCAAAGAGACTGAACGCCGCGTGGATCTTTGCGTCCTGGCTCCCGCGGCAGAAGACCGAGATGCCGCTGCTCAGTTCGCAAAAGTCGACCAAGCCGTCGTTGTCCGTGTCGAACGCGTGGAAGACCGTGTCGAGGATCGCGTGGAGCTTGCGGGCGTCTGCTGACGTCAAGGCGCGCTTTGTCTGCGTCGCTTGCTCGTCCGCGAGCTCGTCAAAGACGGCGTGGAACGCGGCGCGCGAGAGCACGCCGTCGTCGTTCACTTTCGCAGCGAGGCTCTCAAACACGTCGCTCGGGTCACGGTCGCGAAGACTCGTGAGCGACGCCACGAGGTCGATCGACGCTAGCGCGCTCTGCCCAATCGCCAGTGGCGACGCCGTGGGTGGCATTGGCATTGGCGCTAGCGGTGGCATGGGACTCGCATTGTACCACTTGCGAAACTCTTCAAGCGAGAGCAAGCCGTCGTGGTTCAGGTCGGCCTCTGCGAACGCCTGGCGCGTCGTGTAGTGCGCGAGCTCAGCGGCACTCACGGGAAGACGCGACGGCCCAGTGGCGTTCGCTTCGTACATGACGTGGAACACGGACGTGAGGTACGTCGCCATCTCGCGCTCCGTGATGAAGCCGTCGCCGTTCGCGTCAAAGAGACTGAACGCCGCGACGACTTTCTCCTCCTGCGAGCCGCCGCAGAGGACTGAGAGGCCGGTGCTGAGCTCGACAAAGTCGACTGTGCCGCTCCCATCGGTGTCAAACGCGTTGAAGAGCCGGTCGAGGAACTGCGTGAGCGCGCGCGTCGGTGCGCGGCGCTGCGTCTTGAGGATCGCGTAGAAGCACTGCTTGAACTGTTCGCGCGTGAGGACGTCGCTCCGACCGCTGCTGCGCGCGACGGCGGCGCTGAAGAGCGCAATGAGGTCGTCTGCGCGCACCGATTCGAGCCCTGTGAGCTCGCGAAGGCGACCGAGCGAGAGCGCACTGTCTGGTTCAGTCGGGCCACTGCTCGTGCTCGCGCGCTCACTAGGACGCTGCTGACTCGTAATTGCCGTCGCTCGTGCTGCGGCGTGCGGCGGGGCCAAGCCGGCTGGGAAGCGTCCAGTGTGCAGCGGCAAGACGAACGGCGTCTTGATGGGCGTCGTGTACCACGTGCGGAACGCCTCGAACGAGAGCTTGCCGTCGCGGTTCAGCTGCGCTTCCTTGAAGCACTGGCGCGCAGTCAAGACCCCGAGCTCCTGCGTCGTCACGCTGTTCATACAGAGAGCGTCCAAGTGGCGTCCGTCCTCGGGTCAGTACCAACGCACTCACACCGCCTCATGCTCCTCCGAGCGGCACAGTCGGCACTTGAGGACGTACTGGTTCGCGGCAAAGAGCTCGGGCGACGTCATGTCGATCACGCAGTAGACACTCGAGAGGTACTTGGTCATCTCGGCGAGCGAGATGAAGCCGTCGCTGTCGCGGTCCAATACCTCGAAGATCAACCGGATCCTCTCGTCGCGCTCGCCCGACGCAAGGATCGAGACGCCGCCGAGGAACGCGGCGACGTCGACGACGCCCGAGCGCGCGCGCTGGTCAAACGTCTCAAACAGCCGCTCGAACATCGCGCGCGCGAGCGGATCGTAGCGTCCGGACTAGCACAGACACACCGAGATTGAAATCGAGACCATCACTCAGTGACCACACAAGTGCCCATTGCGCCAGGACAGAGGCACAGTACCTGCGAGAGGATCTTCTCAAGGCACCGGTCAAACGTCGTGCGGTCGAGCGCACCAGTGGGGCACGCTTGCGTGAACACGTGCACGAGCTGCGGGAGCTCAAAGTCCGTGAGGTCGAGCTCCCGGAGGAGCTCACTGTCGTCATCGTCCTCGTCGTCGTCCTCGTCCTCGTTGTTCGTGCTGCTTGGAGCGTCCTGGTCCGGCTCGTCCTCGGTATCATCTGCGTCGGGGCAGAGCGCGTGGCGCTGAGTCGGACGCGCGCGACTGCGCGGTGCTGACGGCAGCGCGGCATCGTCGCTGTCGCTCGAGATAAGCGCGAGCGAACTTGCCTTGGACGCTTGGTGATGCTCGCTGCGCTGCTTCGGCGCGCGCTGGTGACGCCGGCGCTGGCCGTTCGCAGGCGGCGCAGTCGAGCTGCTGTCGCTACTCTCGCCTGGCACGAGCACTGTGAACGTCCCGTCTTCAAAGAGCTCAGGCGAGCGCGTGAGGAACGACAGCGGGTACACGACGCCGTGCACGGGGTCTCTCACTGCGACCGGCAGCGCTGCGTCGGTGCGCCTGTCGAGCGCAAAGCCTGCTGCGATGCAGCGCTGGAGCTCGTCGAGCGACAGTGTCGGGTACACGAGCACGTCGCGCACCGTGTTATGGAATGCGAGCGTGACAGCGCTCACACGCAACGCCGGCTGCTGCGGCGGACGTGCTGGTGGACGCATGCCTCTCTCGCTCTCTCTCTCTCTCGTATCTCTCTCTCTAGTTGTGTGGCTGCGTGGATGGATGTGGCGCCAATGCGTCGTCTCGCTCGCTCGCTCGCTCTCACTCTCACTCACTCACTCGCGTGGCGAACAAGGAGGGGGACGCACACGGACGGACGGAAGATCGACGACGGCGCTTCTTCGACTGCGGCGGCGGCGCTTGCGCGAGACTGGGACTGTGGTGTGTCGGATGCGAACTTCCCGATTAAGTACGAGCGATGCAAAAACATGCTGGACAAACAGTTGTTTTGATAGTGACCAAAACGAGGGAATCACCACCACCTCGCCTGCACTTGGAGCAACACCACACCACATTCACAAGCAGCGTCTGCACTCGATGCGCCGTCGACGTCTTGCGCTCCGGCAGATCGCGGAAGCGACGCAGCACGTCAGTGACATTGACGACGGCGGCGACAGCGAGCGGGAGAACGGGAGTGGCGACCGCGAGGACAAACCGCCGACGTTCAGTCTGCTCACGGTGACGACAGCACCAGGCGGCGCCGGACGAGACGCTGCGATTGAGCTCAGCGACAGCGACGACAACGACAGCAGCGCTGCGAACAACGCGAGTAGCAGCAGTGAGAAGAAGACGACGCAACAGCCGCCGCGCGATGCTGGAGCGCAGGCAGCTCATGGCGCAGCACAGCTACCGATATCAAACACCAGCGAGCAGCAAGCGAGCAGCGAGAGCACTCGCAAGGCGACCGATAGCTCCAGCAGCATCTTCCGTCTATACCAAGAAGGACTCGCGCCGGACCAAGTGCTCCAGCTCGCATTCACGCGACGGCGCGTACGTACGCACTGCTGCTCTATTGAAACACACCCACACGCGCGCGCTGGCCCCGATGTGCCACTCACTCACCGCCCACTCTCGCTCTCTCGCTCTCTGCGAACGACTGGTGCAGACGCCACGCGCGACACGTCGGTCGCCAGGCGATGCATTTGCGCTCCAAGGACCATCACTCAGCGTCCACGAACTCCTTGCACCGACACAGGACCTCACTCTCGCCTCACTCTTTCCAGCCGACGCAGGACGAGACACTGCACCAATCGACTGCGGACCACGCGCTCGTGCTACTGCGATCGCAAGCGCCAAGCAGTACCTTCACTGTCCGGACAGCGCGACCTTCACTGTCCGGCAGTCGTGGCACGCACTCTCTGAGCGCGACTGGCACGACATGTACGACGCACTTGGGACTGCGAAAGGTCCGAGTGCGGAGCCAAGCCATCTGACTGCTGCGGCAGTGAACGCCCTGCTGCGCGACGTCGCGAGCGACGCGCTCGCGCAGTTTGTCTGGGACGCGCTGCTGCCAGTCGTGCTCGCGCTCGAGTCTCCGGACGAGCACGAACTCTTGACGCGACTTGTGCAGCACCGGAGCTTCCGTTCGCTCGCACCTGCAGCGTTCCGCGCCAAAGTGCGCGCCATGGAGCTCCAAGCGCGCATGCGCGATGCACCACGCGGTGCAATGGTCGAGCGCCAGCTGCTTGCGCTCTACCACCGCACGCGTTTGCAGTCGCAGCAAGCGTCGCAGTCCTCGCCGTAGTCAAAACCGTCCTCGTGTGGCGAGCAACGTGGCTGTGGCGAGCAACGTGGCTGTGGCGAGGTCCACGAGGCCGCGCCAACGGCGAAGCTACGGCACTGCGTCCGACCTCCGCTGCTCCCAGTCGCTGGTGCTTGGCCATTCGCCACTTTCGTCACACTCGCTCACGTTCGTCCACGGCGATGGACTGGACGCGAGGTGACGTGAGCCAGTTCATTGCGCTCGTGAAGACGCGTGCGCTGCCGCCCACGCACGACGCGCATGATCTGGAAGAGCCGACCATCGCACACAAGCTGCCAAGCAGCAGCGGAAGGCTACACGCCGTCGCAATGGCGCTCACGTTTGCGCACGACGACTTCGTGATGCGAGCACACGCGCGCTTGCACTTCGACGACGAGGATGGCGAGACACCAGACGCAGCGGGCACAGCGCACGTGGCGGACTTGTGTCCGACTGACGTGGCAGCGCTTGACACCGAGCAGCTCCGTATGGTTTTCAAATACACACCATAGTGAATTCCATATAAAACGGGCATTTTCGAATCACTCGGTCGTTCTTCCCTCGTCCATTTTGCAGGCTGATCGAGCGCGATGAGCCGCACCACAGCCGCTGCTGCGACCGACCACTCGAGCGCGATCGCTACTGCTGCTCCTCCTCCGTCGCCGCCGACCGATGGGCTCTGGACTGCAGCTGCTGCCTCTGAGAGCGACGCACAGCGTGATGCAATCGCACGCAGCGACGCCAACTACACGACTCAGAGCGCACGAACTGCAAAGACGCCAGTCGTAGTGCGCCGAGACGCGCCGGTCGCTGCGCCCGAGATGGGGCAGCGCACGTTCGACTCGTGGGAGCACTTTCACGCGTACTTGGCCGCGTACAGCAAGGAGA
>JAASFT010000984.1:0-10803 GCA_023333885.1 Globisporangium parvum
ACTCCTGCTGCTGTGGTGAGCCAACCATTCCCACACATAGCAGCAGCAGCAGCAGCAGCAGCAGTCTCGCAGACCAATGCGCATCGATATGCTAGACAGACTGGAGAATCGCTATGTTGAGTGGTTGTGGTTATGTGGTTTTTGGATCCTCGCAGTCCTCTCACTCGCGAGCCATGGCCTCCTGTGGTCTCACGGCAGGTCGGACCACTGCGTCTGTTCGTCGACAAACTGCTCGACAGTCGCCTACGCGTACACCTCGACCTCGCGCTCCACGACACCGTCGTCCGTCGTCTCGGGCACAGGCATGTTGCGGTAGCCGACCTCCGGGAGGTAGTCGCCTGCCGGCACGAAGCGGCGGGGGAGGTCGAGCGTGGTCCAGACGTCTTCGAGCGCCGCCATGAGGTCGTCAACCATCGCGTCCGTGTGCGTCGGCAGCGGCGTGAGACGGAGGCGCTCTTCGCCGCGCGGGACGGTCGGGAAGTTGATCGGCTGGACGTAGATGCTGTGCTTCTCCATGAGGATGCGCGACGCCTCCTTCACCTTCACCGGGTCGCTCACCATCACAGGAATGATGTGGCTCACGCTCGGCAGCAGCGGGAAGCCGGCGTCAATCAGCCGCTTCTTGAGCTCCGCCGACCGCGCGTGCATCGTCGTGCGCTCGACCTGGCTCTCTTTCAAGTGCTGCACGGACGCGCGCGCGCCGGCCGCGAGCACGGGCGGGATCGACGTCGTGAAGATGAAGCCCGACGCGCACGAGCGCATGGCGTCGACCACTGCCGCCGAGCCGGCGACGTACCCGCCCATGATGCCGTAGCCCTTGGCGAGCGTACCCGTCACCATCGTAATCCGCTGCAGCGCGTGGTCGCGCTCCGCGATGCCGGCGCCGCGGTCGCCGTAGAGCCCCACAGCGTGCACTTCGTCGTTGAACGTCATGGCGCCGTACTTGTCCGCGAGGTCGCAGATCGCGTGGATCGGCGCGACGGTGCCCTCCATCGAGTTCACGCTCTCAAACAGAACGAGCTTCGGCGCGTTCGGGTACGCCTCGGTGGCTTTCTGGAGCGCCGCCTCGAGCGCCGCCATGTCGTTGTGCTCGTAGATGAACTTGGGCGCGCGGCTGTGCTTGATGCCCTCGATCATCGACGCGTGGTTGAGGCTGTCGGAGATCATGACGACGTCCGGGAAGATCTTCGGGAGCGTGCTGATGATCGAGTCGTTCGCGACGTAGCACGACGTGAAGAGCAGCGCGCCTTCCTGCTGGTGCAAGTCCGCGAGCTCGCGCTCGAGCTGCACGTGGTAGTGGTTCGTGCCCGAGATGTTGCGCGTGCCGCCCGAGCCGCCGCCGGTCTGGAGCAAGTAGCTCTGCATCGCCGAGACGACCTTCGGGTGCTGCCCCATGCTCAAGTAGTCGTTGCTGCACCACGCCACGACCTCCTTCGTCTGCCCGTCCTGCGCATAGTGCGTCGTCTTGGGGAAGTGCCCGCGCTTGCGCTCGAGCTCCGCGAACTCGCGGTACCGCCCCTCGGTCTTGATCTTCGTGATCGTGTCGGCAAAGCCCTGCTGGTACTGCGCCGTCGAGAGCCCGCCGATGCGGATCTGCGCCGTCGCCGACGTCCGGAACACTGCGTTCGCCGACGCGTAGCCGCCAGCGAGCGCCGTCTGCTTCTTTTTGAGCTCCGCGATGCGCGCGAGCGTCGCGTCGGTCGTCGCAGAGCTCACGTGCGCCTGCGACGACTGGCCGCCGGCAGACGCCATGCCCATGACCGACGACATGTGCGGACACATCTTGGCGAGCTGCGAAATGTTGGGCAGCAGCGCGGCGCGGGCGGTCGGGAGCGCGTGCATGAACGGGCAGCGCGAGGCCGACTGCATGCGCGCAGCTGCGACCGAGGCGCGCGTGAGAGCCATCGTGACGAGCGAGCGAAGGTGGAGGAGGTGGAGGTGCGGCGGCGCGTGTCGGTCGGCCGAGCAGTTCGAGAGTGAGCTGCGTCGCCACCAGCGACGACTGTGTGGCTCTCGCGAGCGCTCGAAATCCCATTTGCGCACACAGTGGGACGCACACAAACCCGATCGTTTCAGCTCGAGGCGAGGGGTCATCTCGCCTACGATCGGACCCGCAGCGGACGCAATGCTTACAGATCGCAAGACGCGGACCAGCGGAATCGGGCTCGACAGCAGGCGCCGCAGGAGGGGAATACCAGACCCGCACCGGTCCCATCCGCCGAGAAACGCGCACACATCTGGCTTTTTAGTGGACGGTGTGTCTCGGTACCGTTTTAGAACGTACTCGGTGGTTGTATGCTGTCGAAGGCAGTGATAGTGCGAAAAGCCAGTGAGCTCCTGCTTACAAAGCAAACCGAGGTTACCAAAGGTGCACGCTGCGCACAGCTTCCCGACGATCACGATCAGAAGCGTGCGTGCACACCTTGTCGTGCCTCGCTCGCTCGCTCGCTTTGTGATGCGCGCACCGCCGTCGTCGCACCATCGGGATCAATGATCAAGGACGGTGTCGTTGTGCGTTGTGATCGTCGAGCGGCCTCGACTGTTCGCGAAGAGCGTAGCGTAGAGGCGTGCAGTGCGCTCGTTCCACGTGGTCGGGTGGCTCGGATCGGATCACACGATCCCATCGCTTGAGGCTCGTGACGCGAGAGCACAGCTGGCTCTTGGGTTCATTCTGCTGCGCGTGCTGCGTTTGGTGGTCCAGTCGACCATTGTCATCACTGCGATCGCCATGTGAACTCCACGTACTGGCATGTTCTTGCCTTGCTACATTGGAGCAGTTTGCGATCACCACCACCTCCGCTGCTTTCATCCTAACACTGGTGCTGGGTGAGAGACCAACCTCAGTTGGTAATCGACGTGTTTGGATCCGGATACGAAAGCTAACCAAGCGAGCTGTGGTTAGCATTATGGTGGCAAACTGAGCGCTCATGTGCGGCGCTCACAGAGCACTGAGAGATGCGAAGACGCCTGTTGGCGCTCGCTTGTTTATGGACGCGAGCCCTTGGCATATTCATCTCGGACGAATCAACCTCGGAGACTTGGGACGCAAATCTTCCTCACAACGCTCGCAGTCGCAATGACAGCAACGCGATGGGCGTGAGAGCGCTGCGTTCACTCGATAGGATCAAGTTCAAGCGGCGACGACGCCGCCCATGTCCTCCATCTTGATCGTCTGCAGCAGCAGCAGCAACGACAACAGATCGGCCACCATCCACCACCAGAACTGTAGCAATCGAAACGATAACCTTAATTCTGAAGCAAATCTCCAACAATAGATGTTCGTTTCTCGAAATGTAACGTTTGACACGTGAGCGAGAAGAAAGCGAGGGAATGCGCCGACTTGGACAAGCTCGCTCTCGATTGATCGATCGATTGCGCTGCTCTTGCTGCTGGCCATCGGACGAGCGAGCAAGCGAGTGTGTAGCATGTTGGCACGCGCCTGTGCTCGCGACATCCACTCTCAGGTCAGACGTGGGAACCTCGCTGTCAAGTGAAAGGGTCGGAAGCCACGTGCTCGGTCCAGCGAGCGTTCGTGCACGCTGGTTCGGTGCGGATCTGTGGCCGATCAGTCTGCATGAGTGGAAGCTGCTTTCGTTTGTGCGCGCCTTGGGCATCGTAACGCAAGCGATTGGTCTTGGCGAAGGGAAAGGATGTGGCGAGATCCTTCTGCATGGCGCGCGACTGGCACGACGTCGTTTCGGTCGCGAGGAGTGCGGAATGGAGACTCCGGGCTCGAGGCACTGGACGCGGAGGGAGGCACTCAACTCTGTTCTCACGAGTCCGCGACCCGCTTGAACAGGGACGTGAAGTCGATGCCTGGAGTTCACCTAGGCGCGCGTAGCAGCAGCGAAGACGTTGACATCCCTGTCGGCCGCGCAGCATCAGAACCTCCAGACACACTCGAGCGTGAACTGCAAGGCAACAATGACCCAGACCATGAACGAACGCGCCTTGGAGCACGAGTCACTCGCTCTCAAACACGAATGCGAGCTGATGGAGCGTCGAGAACTGGAGCTTCCACCGCAAGACCGAGTGCATGTATGCGAGCGATGCGAGCTCATGGGCTGAGAAGACAGCGATGCTCGCGAGCGTCGCGTAGACAGCGATGGCGCCACGGCACGGCTTCAGGGTAGTCCGTATGCTCTCACTTGCAAGAGCTTCAATCTCTGCGACGTCGACAAAGAGATGGCGAAGTGACATGAGGTTCTGCACGAGGTCGAGACCGATGATCCCGAGCGTTGTCCCGAGCGACCTGGGGCTGTGCATGCACTTGGACTGGTAGCGCGCGTTGAAGAGGTCACCGCTTTGTGACAACGAGCGGCACGAGGTCGTCGACGTCGCCCATGGTGTGCGCGAGGAGCTTCTTCAAGACTAACTTGATCGCAGGGAGGACCAAGACGAAAGCGATCTGGTTCCAGTGACTTCATTGGCCGGGCTGGAGGTGCTTGTCGTGTAAGTCCTCGGCATGAGCGACTAATGGATAGCCCACGACTTGATGGAGGACTTGAGATCACGGCGACTTTGCTGTCGGCACTCGACACTCGTTCGATTGCGATCGTCTCAGTGCGATCGCTGTGGTGCGTCCAGCTCGGTCGGGTTGCTACCTTTGAGCGCTTAGGTGATAACCGATCCTAGTTCGAGAGCAAGAAGACGGCGCTTCCTGCACTCTAGTATGTCTCTCGACGGAGTGTCTGTCGTGGGTGATGGCACCTGCCTATCGATCGATCAACCGCGCCAGTCTGAGGTCGTTGGCATGGCGATGGACGAGTTGAGCGAGTGCCTTGGACGTTGAAGACACCTTCCAGCGCACATGACCATCAGCATTCGAATCAAGCCGTACAACTCAAGTCATACTATCGCATTGTTGCGCATGTGAGAAAGTTTTGTCTGGTGATTGAGACAGCTTTCTCAAAATCAAGTTTGAGCGGCACGACTGTACGCTGCCAACTCAACACCAACAACACCAAGCCCAAGAAAGCAGCACCTCGCGGCGACCGTCGCGTCCTCTGTGCTGCGCGAAGAGCGTCCGTCCGTCGGAGCGAGCGTCATGGGCGAGCGCAAGGTGCTGAACAAGTACTTCCCGCCGGACTTTGACCCGTCGCTCGTGCCGCGGCGCAAGCGGCCGAAGAACGAGCAGATCGAAGTGCGCATGATGCTGCCGTTCTCGCTCCAGTGCAGCACGTGCGGCGAGTACATGTACCGCGGCAAGAAGTTCAATTCGCGGAAGGAGGAGGTCGTGGAGGAGACGTACCACGGCATCCGCATCTTCCGCTTCTACATCAAGTGCATCACGTGCTCGTCCGAGATCACGTTCAAGACCGACCCGAAGCGCGGCGACTACGTCGCAGAGCACGGCTGCGTGCGCAACTTCGAGCCGTGGCGCGAGTCCGAAGACGCTGAGGAGGCGGCGCACCAGCAGCGCGAAGACGAAGAGAAGGGCGACTCGATGAAGGCGCTGGAGAACCGCACGCTCGACTCGAAGCGCGAGATGGACATCCTCGACGCCCTCGACGAGATCAAAGCGATCAACCAGCGCCACGCCAAGGTCGATACCGACGCGCTCTTGCAGCACCACGCCGCGCTCGCGAGTCGAGCGGACGAGGCGGCAGCAGCAGTGACGCAAGAGGAGCTCGCGCGCCAGGTGGAGGCGGACGTGCGCGAAGCCAAGCGCGCCTTCCAGGCAAAGGGCACAGCGAGCAGTGCGAGTAGCAGAAGCACCGGTTTGAAGCGCGCGCTGGGCGACGCCGAGCCGAGCAACGGCCTCCTCCCAGCAGCGTTGCACAGCACGAGCGCACTGGGCCCAGCGGCTGCAGTGGCGCCAGTGAAGCTCGCAGTCGTCGTGAAGCAGAAGGCAGGCGCAGCAGTGAAGCCTGCGACGACCAAGAAGAAGAAGAAAGCAGCAGCGGCGCCAGTGCGCATGAGTCTCGTGGCGCAGTACAGCGACAGCGACGACTAGCAGCCGCTGCCCTGGGAGCAGCCTCGAGTCGGTCTGTGCGTGTGCATTGCCGTTCCCCGGCGCTCCTACGTCCTGTCGCTACTGCGTCGGCTCGAACGGCGTGAGCAAGTGCTGCGAGAACGCGCGGAGCTTGGCGACGCCGCGCACTTCTTCGTTCAGCAGCGGCATCTCGACGACGTGGAAGTCTTCGTAGAGGTCGTAGATCTGGTCAATGTACTTCTGCTGCATCTTCTGCCGCGCCGTGCAGTTGCCGCACGTCGAGTCGGCTTCGGGGTACAGCACTTGGTTCACCACGACGTTGTGCACGTCAATGTCGTACTTGGTGAGCTCCTGCACGAGGCGCTCGGTCTCGTACAGCGACAGGAACTCGGGGATGCACACGCAGACGAACGTCGTGCGGTCCGGGTCTTTGAACTGCGCGTTGACCTTCTGGATCACCTCGCGCGTCTGCTCGAGTTTGCCCAGGAGCAGCTCCTGCGACGGCAGCGCGCCGCCCAGGAGCGCCGAGACCTGCGAGAACATGCCCGAGAACTGGTTCTTGAGCGACAGGATCTTCTCGAACGCCTTGTCGAGCGCCGTGGGGAAGCTCAAGAGCCGCAGCGTGTGCCCCGTCGGCGCCGTGTCAAACACAATGACCGAGTAGTCCATGCTCTGGACCTGCTTCATGAGCTCCGCGAAGCTCATGGCTTCGTCAATGCCCGGGATCGAGTTCGTGAGGTCCTTCATGAACGACGCCATGCCGGCGTTGTCCTGCACGCCGTCGGCGTTCATCTCTTCGAGCTGCCGCGTGCGGTGAGTGAGTGAGTGGGTTAGTCGCGCGAGCGAGTGGCAAGTGGCGAGACGACGAGCGCACGTACGTCGACGTTCGGGTCGATCTCCATGACTGCGAGGTTCGAGAAGCCGGTCACGAGCGTCGGCTCGCGCGTGAACTTTTGCCCAAACGCATCACTGCGTGCGCGCGCAGTTAGTCGAGTGCAGTTAGTCGAGTGCTGCTGCATCATCGAGACACACGCCGTACGCACCTGAGGTTGTGCGCCGGGTCGGTCGACACAATGAGGACCTTTTCGCGCTCGAGCGCCAAGCGAATGCCGAGGCAGCACGACGTCGTGGTCTTGCCCACGCCGCCCTTGCCGCCGACAAAGATCCAGCGCAGCGACTGCTGCGCCACGAGGTTGCGCAGACTCGCCTCGGGCACGTCTGCAGCGACGATTGCGGATGCCATGGCGCGAGATGAGATGAGCTGCTGCTGACGAGGTCGGTCGCTTTGAGGTGGTGTTCCCCTCTTTCGCTCGCTCTCCCTCAGTTGACCTGCGTTACTTGATCCCAACATTGCTTGGCTCTGCTCGCTAAAACCTGTGCATGGTTATCGCCTCGCCCGCTTAAGTGCGAGCGTGTGCCTCCTTAGCCACCACACAGTCCCCACATCGACGCCGACAGACTCGAGAGACGCACACACGATGCTGGCGCTGGTGCGAGCTGCTGCTGCGGGCCGCGCGGTCGGCGCGCGCGCGATGCCATCGACGACAACGACGTCCCGCTCGCTGTACATCCAAGTGCGCGAGGGCCACGACCCGGAGCGCGTCGCGAGCCGCCTCCACGGCGTCATGAACGAAGACGGCATCATGCGCACGCTCGCGCTCAAGCGCTTCCACGAGAAGAAGTGGCAGAAGCGCAAGCGAAAGGTCGAGGAGCAGACGATTCGCCACGCGAACCGCAAGATCGGCTCCATGATCGACTTTATCCTGCGACGGAAGAAGGCGTACGTCCTGCTCTCGCTCTCTCTCTCTGCTGAGCCACTGCTTGCAAACGTGCGCGCTCACACGAGTCGTCTGTGTCGATGCGTTTGCTATTGCGCCTACCAGTGGTTTCTAAGCGCGTGCGCCTGGGCCGCTGTGCACCGGCGCATCGCCCACTTGCGTCTGCGGTACTAGAACCAGAGCGCCGCCATCCGTGCGGTCGCTCCGCCCAATGCAGTCGCAGCCATTCTTCCTTCCGACTTGTTCGCTCTGTTGCCTGTTGACTCCGCGCAGCGCATGCAGCAGGACACTCACACCCAGAACGAGCCATCGACAGCCAGCGCGGCGTCGGGTCACATGCGAGACGACGACCGACGGGTAGTAAGTAGGTCCATTCAAAGCAGTGGAAGTGGGTGGGTGGGTCATTCACCCCATGCGAATGGGTGGGTCGTTCACGCAGCCTGGGTCACTCCGGACCTCACGCGCCGAGCCACGTCTTGACGTCTGCGATCTGCTTCGCGACGGCGCTCTTGCTCGTGCCGCCCGTGACGTTCTTGCGCTCGACGCTGACGTCAAAGTTCCAGACGTCGAGCACGTCGCGCTCAAACTTGTCGTGGAGCGACGCGAGGTCGTCGAACGTGAGCTCGTTCAGCGCCGTGCGCTTGTCCTCGGCGAGACGCACTGCGGCGCCAGCGACGTGGTGCGTCTCGCGGAACGGCACGCCCTTGCGCACGAGGTACTCGGCCAAGTCGGTTGCGAGCATCTCGGTCACGAGGAACGCGCGCATCTTGTCGCCGTGCGGCGTCATCGTCGCGAGCACGCCCGTGGCGATCTGGATGCAGTCCTGGATCGTATCAATGACGTCAAACAGCGCGGTCTTGTCCTCTTGGAGGTCCTTGTTGTACGACCGCGGGAGCCCCTTGAGCGTCACGAGGAAGCCGTTGAGACGGCCGACGACCGTTCCTGTCTTGCCACGCAGGAGCTCGAGCGCATCCGGGTTCTTCTTCTGCGGCATGAGACTGCTCCCAGTGCTGTACGCATCGGCCATTGTCACGAATTTCTAAGCATGAACGTAGATGATGCACACAAGTTGCTGTGAGTGGGACGCTCCACATCCTAATGTAGCGCGCGCTACAATCTAGAACGCACCAGAGTGTTGTAGATGATCAGGTCCTCTGCGAGCTGCGAGAAGTGGACCATGAGCATCGACGCCCAGAAGAGGAACTCGGCGATGAAGTCGCGGTCCGAGACGCCGTCGAGGCTGTTTGGCGTGATCTTTGCAAACCCGAGCGACGCCGCGAGCGCTTCGCGGTCGAGCCCAAACGAGTTGCCTGCAGTAGGAAAGGACCCACCCGTCCACATGGGTCAATCGCACTGGGTCACTCACTCATTCGCTCGAGCTCTCTCATGCCTCATCCAAGAACGTACCAGCCAGCGCACCGCTGCCGAGCGGCAAGACGTCGACGCGCTTCGTCAAGTCTGTGAGGCGATCCGCGTCGCGCAGCAGCGCCGTGACGTGCGAGAGGACCCAGTGGGAGAACCGAATCGGCTGCGCTGGCTGCAGGTGCGTGAAGCCCGGCATGAGCAGCTCAATGTGCGCCTCCGCGAGCTGGTTCGCCGACCCAATGAGCTCTTTGAGCGCGTCCTGGATCGTCGCAATCACGCTCTTCATGTAGATGCGCACGTCCGTCGCGACCTGGTCGTTGCGGCTCCGACCGGTGTGGAGCTTCCCGCCGACGCTGCCAATGAGCTCGGTCAAGCGGCGCTCGTTCGCCGTGTGGATGTCCTCGTCGCCGTCTTTCACGACGAACGACCCGCTCGCCCACTCGCCTTTGATCGCTTCGAGGCCGCGCACGATCTCCGTCGCTTCTGCAGCAGTGACCACGCCGCTGCGCTCGAGCGCCTGCGCGTACGCCTGCGAGCCTTCGAGGTCGGCGCGCCACATGCGCTTGTCGACCGAGAGCGACTCGTTGAACTTGTCCATGACCGGGTCGACCTTGCCGCGGAAGCGACCGCCCCAGAGCTTCTTCTCTTGCTGCGGTGGCGCGCTCATGCTCGTTGCTATCTGCAATCTGCGTGCAGTGGACGTGAGGTTGTGGTGGCGACTTGCGGACTGCGCAGCAGATCCTTCAAGAGGCGTGACTGAGCTCACGCGAAACGACTTGGATTCAGTATGAAGGCGATGCGTCTGTCTGTCTGGCGAAAAGTCTTGTGGTGACCTGGGGTGACCTGGGTCGTGTGGCCCACATCGCACAAATGCAAAACCCTCTCCAAAGTGATGGCTTGTTTGCACGAACATCGCATCACGACGTCCGTCGATCGGTCGTCTGAGCAAGTGTGCTGAAGCTAGCTGCGCAGTGGTCTGCGAGACTGCTGCTGCTGCTGCTGCTATGTGTGGGAATGGTTGGCTCACCACAGCAGCAGGAGTGCAGAATGTCTTGGCGCTTGACGCTGCGTTCGCGTTGAGGTGCGAGTGGGAGATTGCGATCCCATCGGAGGATTGGACGAGAGGCAGACGACAAGCGAACGAGAGCGAAAGGTCCTTGAGCGAGTCGTAGCTGCCAAGAAGAGTCGCTCGCGCTGCGCTCGATGGTCCTCGGACGCCTCAAGCGCGATGATGCGCAGCGATTGCTACGACTGCGCCAGCGACCAGCGCTTGAGCGACAACGTGCGTCTGAGCCCCGATCGACGGGGCCGTGGACAGCCATGGCGCTCGAGCCCGGCGAAGGCGTCGACACACCAACCGTGACGATACCGCCGGTCGGTGACGTCGTCGACGCTTCAGATGGAGAAGGCGAAGACAGCGGCGCTGTTGAGCTTGCAGGTGTTGGCGTGAAAGTCGAGGTCGCAGTTGTTGATGGTGTCGAAGTTGCAGGAGTAGGAGTCGAACTCAAGGTAGTTGGAGCCGTTGTCGATGTCGGAGATGGTGCGACAGTCGTCGTGGTCGGGGTCGTCGTTGTCGGCGTCGGGGTCGTTGTGTCCCCTGCAGTGGCGCTCATGTCCGTCGTGACCTGCGCGCTGGCGTCGGTGGACCCAACGACCGGGTCGTAGTAGAGCGTCTTCTTGAAGTACGGGAAGACCCAGACGTACTCGACGTTCGCGCCAGCCGCG
>JAASFT010000985.1:0-10793 GCA_023333885.1 Globisporangium parvum
ACGACAGTTCGCTCAGCTTCTGGGGACGGCTCCTGACGGGCAACACGCTCGACGTCAAGTGCTTGACCGGGTCCACTGCGGTCCACTTGGCTCTGATCCTTGCGCTCTGGAGCGCACTGCGCGTCCTGGGCACGGGCCAGCGCACGCAGCGCGGCTTCAAGCTCGCGCTGCCCAAGTCCCGCGTCTCGTACGCCGCTGGCGCGCTCTAGTCGCCGAACGCGCTCGTTGTGAGCTGGAGCGGACCCGTTGCGTCGCGCCGAGGCAGCGTGAGTGCGGCGCCAGTGCTGATGCCAATCGCACCATTGCGTCCTTCTGCTGTTGCTGCGGATGGCGAAAGCGCCGGTCCCGAACGCCGCGTGCTCGCGCGTCACTACTCGCACTCGCGAAAGCGGCGATCGACTATGCTACTGGCGGCCAAGGTGCTCTTCACGTCCAAGCGATTCGGTCTCGGCAAGATAGGGCCGGAGACGACTGAAGTCGCTGCTCGCCGCGCATCCGCATCGGCTCGTGCGCGGCGGCGACTCGACTTCATGATGCTGGACGAGCGCAGCAGAGAGACCGAGTCGATGGTCTACCTCATGAACCTCGCGGTGCTCACGGACCCGATCGCGCTCGCGTGTGTCTGGTGGATTCGCGAGCAAAGCGTCGGCGTGTACGAGTCGAGGGCATCCGGGCGGATCTTCCTCCTGCCACAACAGATCGCTGCGTCGCGGCAAGATATCCCCATCTCGTGGATCGACTACCCGCTCGTCCTGCGCATCAGCACGCGCGACTTGTCGTGGTGGGACCTGTTGTAGTGCGGCTAAGAGGAGCGGCGTTGAGCTTCGTGGGCTATGGAAGGACAGGAGGGTGGTGCAAGCATACGATCGAGTGAACGGCCCACTGAATGAGCTTGTAGCGATGGTGCGTTTGGTGGTGTTGAGGGTGTTGGCGAGGTGATGGAGACGGTTCGCAAGAGCGCTCGCTGTCGTGTGCGCTCTCTCTTACTAGCCCGTCCGTAGACACTCACTCGCACAGCTCGAAGCTGGCCGAAGAGCGCGGTGGACGAACGGGCAACAGTGTGTGCCAGGTGTTTGAACGAGCGCCAACGGGATGTGAGTTTGTTGCGATTCACTGCGTCTGTGCCCTGAGATGGTATATTTTTGACTTTGGTTACAGAATACTAGTGCTGAATCAGTGTTTTGTTTTGTGCTCTTGAAAAGTGGTTTGTCCTCTAACCAAAGTGTTGCTTTCAGAGTGTGGTGTATCGACTTGAAGGAGTCGTTTCAAAATGAACTTTTAACCTACAGAACATGTCGATATTTTGTGGCGCGTCGACATTACAGAGTGCAACAGTCGAAATCGTACTTCCCTTGAACGCGACACTCGCACACAATGCTCGATTCCAACACACCGACCGACCAAGTGCTGGAGGGGACCTAGCAGCAACCGCAGCAACCGCAGCAACCGCAACGACAACAGCGATAACGATCAAACACTCGCCCGCCTGTCGATACGAGATCGCCAGCATCCAGCCTCATGCGTCGCCGACCCACCAACCATCATCACCCAAACGAGCTCTGGATCAAGTTTTGCCGTCTCGCACGCTCTTCGCACCAGTACTCGCCACTAACCTGACTCTAGCTCTCCAATCTACCTCACCGGGCTACTTTGTGCTCCAGGACGCGCAGATCGCATCGAGCGCATGTGCTACGTGCGCTCTCAACTGCGCATCGAGACGCGTCTCATAGTCTTCGAGACGCTGGGTCTGTATCGCAAGGATCTCGTCGGCGCGACTGCGCTGCTTCTCGACGAGCTGGGCGAGCAGCACCTTGTTCGGATGCTCTCGCAGCACCTTTGCCGTCTTGACGTTGAGGAAGAACGCTTCGCCGCTTGCCGAGTCCATCTGCGGGATCCACTCGGACGGGAGCTTTGCTCTGAGCACGTCTCGGCGCAGCTGCGTCTCGTACCGTGACCACTCGGCAACGACCTGCGCGGTCTCGCGTGCCGCTTCGTGCTGAACGCGCTGCTTCTCCACGCGTGTGCGGCAGTGCCACTCGACGAGGTCTGCGTCCATGTGGCGCGTTCGCTGCATCAGTAGATTGAGACGACGCAACCCAAGCAAGTGTGCCACTGGAGTCAGTCTCTGTTGGTTGGCTGTACGCGCGAGCGAGCGAGCGAGCAAGTGAGCGAAAGAACCAGAGCTGATACATACAAGTCCATGCTCACGCAGCGCTCGCCACTCGGTCACTGCCGCTCGTCGATGCCTCAGCGCAGCAATCGCGCGTCGGAACGTGACGCGTTGACGAGCGAGGCTCTGCCGAACGAACGCTTGGATCCTAGCAGCGACGGAGCTGTCAGCAGCCATCGCCGTTGCACGCACACGACGACTCCCAGTCCCATGCTCCTGTCTTGACGGCAGCGCTATCACGCACCGCACAACAGCTCGCAGCAGTGCGTCCGTGACAACACGCGCAAAGCAGAACGTGTCAAAGCCACAGCGGTGTCGGTAGATGTGTCGCCAGAAGCAGAAGACTGCGATGCGTCGACTCTGGTGCTTGTGCAGTAGCGCCTGCTTTGCGTGCTCGATCCTGCGATGGCGTCTGTACACGAGCAGCAGGCGCGTCTGAGACGAGAGCGTTAGCGCACGAGACAACAGCGTGTCCAGCAAGACAGTGAGACGCATCCGCCCATACCTGGAGCACGCGCCTTGCGCGCGTCTCACAAAGACGCTGGAGCGTTGCTGCGCGACGTCGCTCGTGCACTCGCGCTCGATGCGACCGGTAGCAACGCTGAACACGCTGAGCAGACGCGCGTCGACAGTGCTCACGCGCTCGGACTTCGTTCTGGTCATGCTCAGCTGCGGCGCGCTGTCGATGCAGATCTGCGAGGAACGCAGCGTCCGCAGCCTCAATAGTGTCGGCAGTGGCGCAAGAGACGACAGAGCGGTGTTTGCTTGATGGCTTCGGTGCTGCTGCATGAGCGACGCTCTTGGCGTCCACGACGTTCTCAAAGAGCTGCAGCAGCAGCAGCTCTGGCGGCGCTACTGCTGGTACACCCGCCGCACTGTTGCGCGTGTCGCTAGAACAACTACCAATCTCTAACGGTGGGACAGGTGCAGTGCTGCCTTGGCGACGCTCGTGCGGCTGTGCTGGTACACTTGACGCTAGCGCACGGAAGCGCTCGCGTGCATCGACGATCGCTTGGCGCATGACTGCGAGCGGCCGCCCGTGCTCGATCGCACTCAGCACGCGGTCCATCTGCTGCGCGTACAGCAAGTCCATCGACCGCTTCGTTAGGACGCTCGCAGGCGTCTCGCTGTTGTGGAGACCCGATCGCACGATGTCGACTGAGAGGAACGAGTGGATCGAGCGTCTAGCGAGCACGTCCAGAGCCACGTGCGCCTGTCAGTCGCTCCCTTCGTCCATGCGTCGTCGCTCTTTACCCAATCGCCATGAGGACCAGGCACGCACTTGAAGTGCTCGCGCAGCGAGTGCGTCTCTACGTCGTCGTCGCTGCTGCTGCTGCTGTTCTTCCTGCGCGAGCGCGTCTGCTCTTCGTCTGCGTCGAGACGCACGAGGACTTCATCTTCTCGCTCTGCTTCGTTCATTCAGGTCAGCGAGGCGCGCAGTGAGAGCTCTCGCTCGGCCAAGTGCTCATGAAGAAGTGCGCAGCGCTCGACGTACGCACCAACGCGCCACTCTTCTCGAAAGCCCGCTGCGCGCTGGAACGCCTCGCGCTCGCTCGGTGCGAGACTGACCAGTCGTGTCACGTCTTCTGCCCGGCCGCGCTGATACCGCAGGAGCTCGTCGTACGCCAGCGTCTGTTGCTGGACGCGCTCACTGCTCTCGCTCTCCTGTAGCGCGAGTCGCCGCAGCGCTGCTGTGGTGTGAGTGTCGTGCGTTCGCGGTGTCTCGTGGCGCTCATCGAGTCGAGACTCGCTGTCGCTGTCGCTGCGGTCGAGCGAATGCACCGTCGCGAGCTTGACAGCGCGTGCTCGCTGCAGGAACGAGCGTGTGGTGCCACTGGCGTCGAGGCGTCGCTGCGTGGGCGGCACTGCAGGTCGCCTCTTCTTCGGCTTGCTGCTCCTGTTGTTGTTGTTGTTGCTGCTGTTGTTGCTGCTGTTGTTGCTGCTGGTGGTTGGCGCTGGAGCAAACGCTGCGGCTGCTCCGCGTGCTCGCACGTCCATCGCAGTGTGTTTGGCGCTGGGATCAGTCGTCGTCTCCGCACTGCGGCTGCTGTCGCAGTGCCAGCGTGTCGCTTCAGGATCAAGTCCAGGACCACGCTTGTATTCGGGTCGTCAGAGTACCTCTGACGCGACTGACTGACTGACTGGTGCTGCCAAGGTGACAAGCACCAACGACAGACACTCACAGACACAGACGAAGACGATGCTGGCGCTGCGCTCGCTCCGCGCCGCGGCGACGTCCAGCTCGCTGCGCACTGCGCGCGTCGCATCTGCAATCCTCGGACGCCACGCTGCAGCCGCCGCGCACAGCATACAAGCGATCAATAGTCAGCAGCAGCTGGCGCCATTTGCGAGCACTAGTACGCGCTCGTTTGCGAGCAAGAGCTTCCAGGAGCTCGGTGTGAGCGCCAAGATCGAGCAGGCGCTGCAAGAGATGGGCATCCGGCAGCCCACTGGCATTCAGGAGAAGAGCATCGAAGCCATTCTTGCGCGCAAAGACGTGCTCTGCACAGCGCAGACTGGCACGGGCAAGACGCTCGCGTACCTCGTGCCTGTGGTGGAGCAGATCGTGCGCGCCGAAGCGGCGCTGAGCGACGACGCGCGCAAGCGAGTGCTCATTGCGCGTCCACAGGCGCTCGTGCTTGCGCCAAGCCGTGAGCTAGCGACACAAGTGAGCGACGTCGCGAAGCGGCTCGCGCACGGCGCCAAGTTTGCGTCGAGCACGGTCACGAGCGGTGAGCGCAAGAGCATTCAGCAAAAGAACTTGAGCAAGCGCCTGGACCTCGTCATCGGTACGCCCGGACGCGTGGCCAAGTGCATTCAAAGCGGCGACTTCTTCGTCTCGCGCATCTCGACGGTCGTGGTCGACGAAGCCGACACGCTCTTTGACGCGAAGATGGGCTTCCGCAAGGAGCTCGACGCGATCCTCGGTCCGATCCAAGCGAGCGCGGCGAAGCGCGGCGAGGCGCTCCAGATCGTGCTCGTGGCGGCGACAGTGAAAGCGCCGCTCGACCAAGTGCTGCTCAAACGCTTTGGGAACTTGCGCCTCGTGCGCGACGCCAACGTCCACCAGACGCCCGCGCTGCTCCACGAAGAGTTTGTGCGCGTGACGCCCGAGAGCAAGCACGCGGCGCTGCGCGATGCGCTCAGTCTCCGCGCGTTCAAGCGCGAGTCGTCAGCCAAGACGATCGTGTTCTGTCAGAACTCGGCGAGCTGCCGCTCAACGGACCACATGCTGCGCGAGAGCGGCGTGGCGTCGCTGTGTCTCCACGGCGGCATGCCTCCGGCGCTGCGTCTCGCGTCGATGGACAGGTTTGTGAACGACCCGACGATCGGCGTGCTCGTGTGCACGGACCTCGCAGCACGCGGCTTGGACTTTGCCGCAGCGCGCCACGTGATCATGTTTGACTTCCCGCGGTCGGCAGTCGACTACGTCCACCGCGCTGGTCGCACCGGCCGCGCTGGCGCCAAGGGCTTTGTCACGAGTCTCGTGACCAAGTACGACCTCCCGCTCGCGAACAGCATCATGGAGGCGAACCGCCACCGCCGCGCCATTGGCGAGCTCCGTGCACCGGTTCACACAGAGAGCAGTAGCAGCACTGGTGCGATTCCGCTCGACAAGGCAGTCGGCGGTGGCGACGAGAGCCATGCGACTGCGTCCCAGCGCCGCCGGTCGACAAAGAAGCAAGTGCGCGGGCGTCCAGGCGTGGGCACGAAGAAGCTCAAGCAGCACAAGATCCGCTCGTTTGTCCAGCGGTAGTTCGCTCCCATGGACCGGCAGACACGCACACAGACACGCACAGTCGAGAGAGCGAGAGAGCGAGAGAGAGAGAGAGAGAGCGCGGGTTGAGTACACATGCGCAAGGACCAGCGGTCGGGAGGGTTCGTTCTATTGCGTGCTGCTTGGTCGCTCACTTGCGGTGCACGCGGCGGTGGATCGACTCGAGCTCGCGCTTCGCTTCGCCGGGTGGGAAGTTCGAGAGGTCGTAGTAGTGCGGCGCGAGCGCCACGAGCCACTCGCCGCGAATGCGCGTGTTCAGGCGGATGTAGTTCCGGCTCGTGAGCACAAACTCGTTGTAGAGCACCCACTCGGGTTTGTCGTCGAGCACGCACGACGGGTGGAGGTGCACGACTTGGTTGTCCTTGACCGTGACGTAGTGCCCGCCGCTGGCTTTGAAGCCCACTTGCATGAAGAAGCCGGACACGAGCGCCTGCACAATGTTGCCGTAGTACTCGGGCGACTGGATGTCGATCGTCGACTGCGTCGGCATGTCCAAGCGCTTCATGTTGCGGATGAGCTGGTCGCGCACGTTCGACGCCGCGGCGAGCGACCGGTGGTTCAGGAAGTTCTCGTAGCACCAGTTCGCGTCGCTGTTGTTGAGCTTGTACGCGTGGAAGACGTTGAGGAGCGTGAGGTGGTCACCATCGACGTGCGAGAAGTTGGCCTTCGCGGCGTCCGCGGCTTTGCCGTCGTTCTTGGGACGGACAAACGGCTCAGGGCTCGAGAGCATCGCCACGAGCGTCGCAACCTCTTGCGGAACCTTGTACTCGGCCGACGCAATGAGCATCTTGGCGAGCTGCGGGTGCACCGGGAGCATCGCCATGACCTTGCCCATCGGCGTGAGGTCGCCTTCGTCGTCGAGCGCGCCGAGGTAGTTGAGCATCTCGAGCGCACGCATGAGCGTCTCGGGCGCCGGCGGGTCCATGAAGTCAAAGTGCACGAGGTCGTCAATCCCGAGCTGCTTGAGCGTGAGCACGACACCGCTCATCTCGGAGCAGAGGATCTCCGGGTACGTCTGCTCCTCCAAGTCGCGCAGGAACGACTGCTCCGTGTACAGACGGAAGCACTTGCCCGGCCGCGTGCGGCCAGCGCGACCGGACCGCTGCTTTGCAGACGCGCGCGAGATCGGCGAGACAAGGAGCGACTCGACGCGGATGCGCGGGTTGTACACCTTCTGCTTCGAGAAGCCCGGGTCAATGACGTACACGATGCCGTCGATCGTGAGCGACGTCTCGGCAATGTTCGTCGACACGACGATCTTGCGACCCGGGGGTCCGCCGGGGAACCGCGGCTTCGGTGCGTCTTTGAAGATGAGCTGCTGCTGGTTCGGCGGGAGCGTCGAGTAGAGCGGGTAGACCGCGAGCGGACCGTACTTGGAGCGGTCGAGCGCATCGGCTTCCGCCTGGATCTGCGCACACGCCTTCTCGATCTCTTGCTGGCCCGTGAGGAAGAGCAGGACGTCGCCTTCCGCTTCGCAGATGTGGATCTGCACAGCCGTGCGCACGGCAGCTTCGAGGTAGTCGCGCTCCGGCGCGGGTGTGAAGAAGATGTCGACTGGGAACGTCCGGCCGGGGATCGCAATGAGCGGCGCGCCTTCAAAGTACGCCTGGAACTTCTTCGCGTCGAGCGTCGCGCTCATGACCACGACCTTCAGGTCCGGACGCTTCGGCATGACCTCTTTCAGCAGCCCGAACAGGATGTCGGTGCTCAGTGTCCGCTCGTGCGCTTCGTCGAGCAAGATGACCGAGTATTGCGACAGCAGCGGGTCGCTCATCGCGTGCTGCAGCAGCATACCGTCCGTGAGGAACCGGAGCTTCGTCTTCGCAGACGTCACGTCTTCGAACCGGATCGTGTACCCGACCTCCTGTCCGAGCTCGACGTCCATCTCTTCTGCCACGCGCTTTGCGATGCTCATGGCAGCGACACGGCGCGGCTGCGTACACGCGACCATCTTCGCCCCTGGCGCTGCGCCGGGGATCTCCATGTTCGTGAGGAACTGCGGGATCTGCGTCGTCTTGCCGCTGCCCGTCTCGCCTTCGATCACAATCACCTGGTGCGTCTTGATCGCATCCTGGATCTCGTTCAGAAAGCCGTAGACTGGCAGCTTTTGCCGCGTCGCGAGCAGCTTGTGGTAGTGCGCCGAGTACGCCAGGCCCGTGAGTGGGTTCACGCTGCTGCCGTCCGTCGACGACGGTGGCGGCACGTCCGAGAACTTGCTCTTGCGCTTTGGCTGCGCGTCACCGACGTCCAAGCGGCGCTTACGGTCTGCCATCTTGCTGTATGTGTGTGTGTGTGTGCGTCGATGAGCTGGCGCTGGCGCTGGAGCAAGTGAGCGCGGCGAGAGATGGATGTGCTGCTGCTGGTCGAGGACTCCAAGCTCTAACCTAACGACTGGTGGCTGACATTCGAGCAACATTCAAGCGACACTAGAACGACTGCAACGTACTGTTGTGTGATCGTTCAAGTACGCAAGCGTATTTAAACAAAGCAGGCTCGCATTCCCCTCGTTTTTTTCATCATCGGAAAATGACCGTGAAAGGACTAATCATTTGATAATTGTATGAGTTAGTCCCCTGTCGGACTACATCATACACACACATGTACAGCCACACCGACGACTCTGTCTCGCGAAGTCGAGCGCTTCGAGGTCCTCGACGCCACGCGCATCAAAGTCACGGTGACGCGACTGACGGCCACGAAGAGATCGTGAGCCATCTCGTGCTCACGTGTGGAATCGCCCAGCATGGCTTTGCACGGTGCGCGCACACATTGGGTTTGCGGAGCTGGAGCACGCTTGTAACGGGGCAAATTCAACTCTGATTGTGTTTGCGCTGCGAGCGGAGGCGTCCGCAGCCTCATGAGCAATGCTAGCCTCAGAATGGCCGAGAGAGTGCTACGACACTCTCTCAGCCAATCACCAGCTGACACGTAGGCGTCGGTCACTGGTGTGGACCGACGCGCACCTAGTGTAGTTCAACCTAACCTACCCGACTGAGTGCCCTCTGAAGTACCTAAGTTACATGAAGTAGCTGTGCTAAGTAACGGGGGAACCCCCGTTACAACGCTGAGGAAGCTGTCGCTGCTGCGCATTGGCGACGTGAGGTGCTTCACGCTACTTGTTTGAGTGTCGCTGCACAAGAATGACAACTGACAGAGACCATGCTGTATTGGCTTACTCCAGTCTCTCCCTCGTTCGCGCTGGTGAGGGCTTGTACTTTGTCGTCAATCTCGCTTTAGTTTTCGTACAGTAGGCCTAGTTCACTCGTGTGACGTCGTCTCGCGCGATCCACCTCTGGAGACGCGCCGTGAATTCTTCGGCGCTCTGGACGCGCTTGTCCTCAGAGACGACTTAGACGTTGTCAGTGAACCCTTGCACACTGTAGTTCAGTGACCCCATGTAGACCTTCCTACCATCGATCACACAAAACTTTGTGTGCATCAATGAACCAATCACCCTTCCTGAGCCTAAGTATACCTCTACTCCGGCCTCGAATAGCGCGATCACGGCGGCGTCACCGGCTGCCGACACTTTGGCTTCGCCGGCGTCGAGGAGGACGCGTGCACGCCTTGTGACTTCGCCCGGACGACCGCAGCCGTCGCGCTAGGATCTGTCCATATGTATACGGCAAAGTCCAGGGCGAAGGAGGCGTCCGACACGTCGTCAATGAACTGGCGGGAGAAGTCGGCCGACGACGCACTGTTGTCGAGTCAGTGATATGACACTGGCCCTTGCTCGACCATCCTACGGAGGAGGCCGAGCGCGTCCGCAAGTGTCGTGCCTGCTTGTGGTGGTGTGGTTGTATGAGTGGTGGCTGCTGCTGCTTCGTCGACATCTGCAGTAGCGCTGGCGGCAGCGCTTGTGGCAACGGTGATGTCACCAGCGTCGGCACCAGCAGCGACAGCGGCAGATGCAGTCACCCCAGCAGCAGCTGCGGCGGCGGCTTGCTTTTCGCTCGGTACACGACGACGCCAAACATGCTTGGCGAGCATGTCCGCGCCGATGCCGAACAAAAGTGCAACGAGAGGTACGCTACACCCACACTCCTCCACGAGGTACGTCGCGTGGTCGCGCAGCGCCCCCAGTGGACGCACGCGCTTGGTCGGGGTGCGCGCGGGAGGAGCTGATGGCGTGGCGGTGCTTGGTCTGCGCGAGCAGTGTAGTGGTGAGAGGCGCGGTGTGCTATGATTGATGGGTAGTGGAGAGTGCTGTTGGTCTTCCTGCGCAATGCTCTGAGTAATCCTGACACACTACCTGTCGCTCTCGAATTTTTAAAAAAACATCGATAATTTTTAAAAAAACTCAAAAACCTTGTTTGTAGAGATATCTGATTCACGAGGTTATGACATGTTCCGATACATTTGCTGTGGAACATGTCTGCGTTTCAAAACATTTGGGCTGTCCATTCTTAAAGCTACCAAGTAGACTTCAACATCCTGCTTCTCGAAGCTCGCATTCTCCTATTCTCGCCCTAGCTCTCACTCTCATGCCAGCTAAGAAGGTCGTCCCACCTTCAGCCTTTGCCGCCGAGGTCGCCGCGCGCATGGTCCTCGGAGGCCATCGCATGTCCGAAGCCGCGCGGCACCTCGGCGTCAATCGACGCACACTAGCGACGCACGCGGCGCCAATCCTGCGCGCGTTGCGCGCTGCGGTGCAGGACGCTCGCCGCGAGGACGCTCGCCGCGAGGACGCTCGCCGCGAGGACGCTCGCCGCGAGGACGAGGACGCCGACAACTACGACAACGAGTACGACCTCGCCGCCGCAGCTGACGACGATGACGACGCAGTCGACGACAGCGACAGCGACCGCGACAGCGCCTGCACCGTCGATGTTGCTGTCGATGACG
>JAASFT010000986.1:0-10790 GCA_023333885.1 Globisporangium parvum
ACCGTGTGTTGTTTCGCCGCTTCGCTTTGTGAGCAGACACATTGAGGGCAAGTTGGATGTGTCGAGTCTCGTGGCACTGCCAGACGACGTGTTTGACGACATGAGCTCGCTCACGTTCCTGCATCTCGGCGCACATCCAAATCTGCACCACTTGCCGAGCTTCCATGGACTCGTGAACTTGCGATCGCTGACACTTGCGGTGCTGGTGCAGCTCAGAGAGCTCCCAGCGTTCGCGCGTCTCACGAAACTCGAGCGACTCGACCTCCCGACTATGATCAACATCGCCTCATTCCCCGACCTGACGCCTATCACGAACCTGAAGGGGTTCGCACTCACACTCGCCAAGCCAGTGTGCTGCAACGGCTTCCTCGATAACCATTGCGACTTTAGCAAGCCAACGTGCAGCTTCAGCTCGTCCTGGGGCGAAGTACCAACCACGTGTCTGTCTGTGAATCGCACCAACAAGATTGCGACCGATGCCACGCGCGCGATGTTCGCCAAGTTTCCGCAGTCGGTCTGCATCTGCCCGCCGTCCGTCGCAGTGAAGGAGAACCAGCTCCCGCAGCAGTCGCGCATTGACGCGTGCGGCGGGACGCTGTTTCGCAAGTGTAGCTTTGGCGACCGAGGCTCCGGTATGTGCTACAGTCTCCGGAGGATGCCGATCGCGTGCTACAACGACTCGACCGTGGTCGAGATGCGCAAGCGGCAGATCGCAGCAGGCGTGGGCGTCAAGTGCGACCCAGTGGACGAAGCCTGGCTTGGATGTCCAAGTGTATCGTAAACAGTTATCAGCTGGACGCTTGGGACAGACATGACGGTGCACGAAGCGGGAGGTCGGAACGAAGCTTCACTGGGCTCGTCTCGATCCTGCTCACGGTGCATCCGAACGACACGATCAACAGGATCATGGACACCGAGAGCTTCGACAATGGCTCGTTCTGGCTTATGGTCGAACCAGCACTAGCGATCACAGTCACGGGCGTCTTGTTGAAGGGCAAAGCAAGACACCAGTGAGCATGTCGGAGTTGCATTTGCGAGCACCACAACACCTAGCCACCCATCCTTGCTTGATCTGCTGTTGCTCGCTTGTGTGGTTGCACTCCATGTGCCATTCAGCTCTCAGTACTTTCGTCTGGCGTCGCAAACGTCCAGCCGACAGTGCGCAACAAGCCGTGCATGACGCTCGCTTGGCCACTCTTCACTGCGAACTGCACGGTCTGCGACTTCTCCTCCGCTACACTCACGCGCGACTCGACCGCGAGCGACGCACCAAGAGGCACAGACGCAGCGTCATCCTCGAGACGGACGTTGCACATGAGCGGCAGCACTGGCACGCGGTTCTCGCGCTGGAGAATGGCCGAGACCTGTCCGAGCATCCACAGCACGGGCGTCTTGTCGCGCACACTTGCACCGACAGTGTCTGACGTCGCAACGTGGCTGAACTCGACCAAGTTGCGCGCATTGCAAGTGATCGACTTGGTGAGCGGCGCGTCACTTGCGCGCGCAAGCAGCGCTGGATCGATGTGGAAGCCCGACTGTGAGAGTGGCACGAGCAGCGTCTGCTGCGTGAACGGCACCGCGAGCCACGCCACAGACTGCCACAGCGTGCCTTGCTCGTCAAACAGATCTGTCTGGACCGTGAACTCGATTTCGTGCTCGAGGAAGCGCTTCTCCGTCAATACCATCACACACTACAAGCAAACAAGCAAACAAGCACGCATCTGTCAGCACCTGCGCGTCGTAGCCACCCAAACAAGAGCTCCACGTACATTGATGTCCTGGGGTGGCGCAGCACTGTCCTGCTGGTCGCGAAAGCGCATGTCGAGCGGCCGGAGCTGCGTGATCGTAAGCGCTTTGAGGCGCAAGTCGCGGACGCTCGTCGGGAAGTTCGAGTTCCCTAGCAGCTGCAGAAGCAAGCTGCTCGTGGCGACCTGCGGGAACGCGAACGGGAGCTTCTCGAGCGCAAGCGTCGCGAAGCCGAGCGACGTCGTGAGGTGCGCAAAGTCCGTCGAGAGGAGCGCAAAGGGGCACTGGAGCGTCACGCGCGGGCACGGACTGCGGAGAATTGCAGTGCGCCAGCCCACGCGCGTGAGCGGCGAGAGCCAGCAGCGCCACGCAAACTCCTTCGTGCCCAAGTCGCTCGGCGCTGGGAGCGCACCGCAACTGCGGAGAGGGAGGCAACGAGTGGCCATGGTGTTGTCAATTGGTCATATTCCTTCCATATGCGAGCAGGCACAGAGCCACAGTGTATGCGTACGTGCAGGCGATGTCGTGGTCCCATGTGACGACGATGTAGAGGAACGGCGCGAGCACCGCTGCGCCGATGACGACGACGAGCAGCAGCGAGATCGCAGTGATCGCCATCTCTCGCGCTCTTGCTTTTCGTCTGTTTGTCTTTGTCTTCAGATGCGAACAATGTGTTTATTGCTCACATACATTTTTCAAGAAGTCTTCAGTGCCCACGATGCGAGCAGCAAGCACCATGAGCGCTTCGTGGTCGTGGCTCTACGACGACAGCAGCAATGGCCTCGTGCGCGTGTTTGCAGCGATGCAAGACGCCGAGACCACTGCAGCGTCGGACTCGAACGCGCGCTGCTGCAAGGACAGTGACTCGCCCACGCAACCACAGGACACGCAGCCGACAGGTCGGTGCTCTCCAACCTATCGCTCCACCCTTCCTCACTGACGCGCTGACGATGTCGTGACGCTCGTGCCATGTCTTGCGCACAGAAAGATCACCTGTGCAACTACCACGCGCATTCGCAGTCGTTGTACTCGTGATGGAGCTCGTGCTCGTGCTCGGGACTGGGTTCCTCCTGCTCCTGAGCAGCACAGTGGCCGGTACAGTCGCACAGACTGTTGCCACAAGTGTGATACGACAACAACAGCAGCAGCAAGACGCAGACAGCCGCGCAGTAGACTCGACAGTAGGCGCTGTTGTACGCACAGGCGTGTTTGTGTTCGGCGTCCTGCGGTTCACGAGCTGGTTCTTCCAGCGCTCGCCCTCGACGCTCACCAAGCACCTCGGGCTGCGAGCGCTCTCAGCTACTAGCGTTTGCTTCGTCCTTTGCTACACACTCACACAAGCGCTTCTCGTCTTGAGCGTCGTGTGGTGCGAGTACTGGCGCCATAACAGCAGCAGCAGCAGCGACACAGCGACGGACAGTCCCCTCTTCTCGTGGGCAAACGTCCCTGCTGCTGGCGCTGCGTCGCTCCTTGAGCCGCTCGTGCTCGCGCCAGTGCGCGAAGAGCTCTTCTTCCGCGGCCTCGTCGCGCTCGCCGTCTGGAACCGCATTGGCGTGACGCCTGTATGCTCGAGCACAGTGCTCGCAAGTGCGCTGTTTGCACTCGTGCACCTTGCGAACCTCCGCCACGTCGACCGCGCGACTGCGAGCAGGAGCTACATCGTGTACCAAGTCGCATTTGCGTGGCTCGTCGGCGCGTTCCTGACGCTTCGCCTCGCAGTCTCGCGCTCGCTGCTTGAGTGCAGCGCGCTCCACGCCGTCACGAACGCGTTTGCGCTCTTCGTCTCGCCAAAGGCGTCAATCGCGTTCAGCGACCCGCTTGTCGTCGCATCTGGTACGCCCTCTCGCTTGTGCACGTGGCTCTTGTTTGCTAGCAGGCTGGTAGTCTGGTCTCGCAGTGCGGCTGATCGCCTGGCGTTTGCTTGAATGGCTGGATGGCGGCAGTGCTGAGCCAAGGCGCGCTCTTCACACTCGGCATCGTCCATGCAACACGGCGCTTACACGAGCAAGCGCATACACAAGCAAAAGCAAAAGCAAAGTAGCTCGGCTCGCTGCGTCTGCGCCGCTCGTGAGCAGCAGTTGTTCTTCGTTGATGTGGCTGCAGTGAGTGCGGACTGCGCGCTTACGAGAGTCCGTCGTACGCCGTGAGTCCGTTGTCGTTGAGGAGATCGTCGCGACCACCTCCTTTCTCAGGGTCCAAGAGCCAGGCACCGAGGTCGAAGAAGCTGTACGCCATCGCATAGTGCCCTGCAGTGTTGCCGTTTTTCTAGACGCCGTTGCACCAGTCACACGTGTCAAGACGCGTGCCCTTGCAGTCCACCACAGCGCTCTCAAGTATACAACGCACACAAGCAGACGTACGTTCTGGTGGTTCGGATTCGCACCCTTGGCGAGCAGCAACTGCGCGACCTTGAGGTTGTTCTGCGCCGCGAGCAGGAGCGGCGAGTTGCCGTTCTCGTCGCTCTTGTTGATGTGGAACGCACTCTTCTCGAGCAGGTCGTCGTAGACTGTGCCGACGCCAGGAGAGAATGGCTGGAGCACTGTGAGCGCATCAAAGCGTCGGTCAGGGACGTTCGCGAGCGCCTCCTTGAGCTGCTTGAGCTTTCCGTGACGCACGAATGTGCAGAACTCGGGGAACGCCACGACGACCTTGAGGTTCGCGCCAGCGACTGTGCTCACGCTCTCGCTGTCGCTCGACGCTGCCATTGCGACTGGCGCTGGTCTGCTGCCGCCGGCTGGCACTGGTGCAGCGAGCGGCGCTGATGACGGTGCGCTAAAACTACTGGCGCTTGGCTGCGCTCTTGTTGGCGATGCTGCATCCGTGGCGACTGGCGAAGATGGCAAACTGTCTGGTTGGTTCGCGCCGTAGAGCTTGAGCATCTTGATGCGCTCGGTTTCGCGGAGCTGCTCGACAGACGTCAGGACCTTTTTGCGGTGGAGTCGGTGCTCCATCCCGAGCGTGTTCTTGAGGTCGTCGTCGTTCAGATGCAACAGCAGCGCGCCATCGACAGCGGCGTCGGCAAACGCGCGCTTGTACTGTCCGAGCGCGAGCGTGTCGAGCCACCGACCGACATCCGCGACGCTCCAGCCCGCGACTTGGAGCGGCTGCTGTCCTGGGAAGCTTCCATTTGGGATCGCGGGCTGGGAGGTGTTGGGAGCAGATGTGCCGCCGACAAATGGACTGCCAGCACCATTCGCGAGCGGCGATGCTGCAGCGCCAGGCGTCCCACTGTTGAGTGCGTACTCGGGCCAGTGCTTGTTCGAGACTGCAGCAGCACTGTCGAGTGTCATGTGGTGCGCGCCGATCTTGCGCATCGCGCGCACCATGTTCATGCTGCTGAAGTACGTCATGGACATGGACATGAAGCCAAACTTCATCATCGTCTCGGTCGACTCCATGAGTGCGTTTGCCTCCTCGCGCTGCTGCTGCGTGTACGCTGATGTGCTGTTCGCGCCAGCTGTCGCAACTACAGACTGGAGCACCGAGCCTGGCGTCAGTGCACCACTGCTGGGCACACTGCTCCACGACGGACTTCCATTTGCCATCATGAGACTCTTGCCTGGCGTCCCTGCTCCAGATGTTGCAAGGTCGAGCACGAGCTGCTGGCGCGTCTGCTGCTTCTGTTTGATCTTCTCGAGCTCTTGCTGCTGCTCGTCGAGGAGGACCACGAGCTTGCGCTCGAGGCTCTTGAGCTCCTCCTCTTTGCTCAGTCGCTCTTTATCGAGCGCCTGGAGCTTCTCTTCGAGCACACTGAGCTTCTCTTTCCGCAGTGCGATCTGCGCGAGCATCTGCGTGAACTCGCGGTCGAGTCGCATCTTCTGCTCGCGGAGAGCCCACTTGCCCTGCTCGTCCATGCCACTGCCGCCGCTCTTGCCAGCAAGCGCCTCGGTCTCGACTTGACTCAGTGCATGCATCTCCGTCTCAAGCAGTCGAATGCCTTCGTCAAACTCGCAGATCTCGTTCACGAGGCTCTCGGCTTGCGCTTCGACGTCCGTCTTTGCTTGTGCGAGCAGCGTCATGTCGCTCTGGAGCTTCGTGCCGTAGAGCTTGTACTCGAGCAGGAGCTGCTTCCCTAGCGCAATGCCCTGCGACTGCGTCTGCGCATACAGGAACTTACTCTGCTCGTGCGCAAAGCGCTTGCGTCCGACGTGACCGCGGAAGACGCGCTGGATCGTCATCGCGCCATTGCGCTGCTGTCGACGGTGGAACGCGCGGCGCTTGGCGAGGTGCTGCCGCACGAGGCACTGGACTGTCGCAGCAGATGTGTGCAAGCGGTGCCGCATGCGAGCGACAAGACGCGTGGCAAGGTACCCGCGCACAATGCGCTGGATGTCGGCAGCAGCGAGGTACTTGCGGAACCGGTCACGGTACGAGTCACGTCCCATCTTGCCGCGCCAGTGGCGCTGAAGCAAGCGTGCTGCCCAGTCCTCTTTCTTCATGCCCTTGTACTTCTTGCGCGCGAGCTTGGCGCGCCAGAGACGCTGGAGCGCGATGGCACAGCGCGTCTGCTTGATGCGCAGGAGCAGCGTTCGAGCATAGAACGCGCGGAACGCGCGCTGGATCACGCGCGCTTGCTTGGTCATGCGCTGGAGCCGCTTCTGGTTCCGCTTCACGCGCCACTCCATGTACTCCTTGAGTTCGGGGACACTCGCACCGGCACCAGCAGCGCCTTTGCTACCAATGGAGCCTCGCACGTCTGGGTAGATCTTGGAGCCTTCACCGACTTTGTAGATGACGTTAGAGCTCAAGCGCTCAAACGCAGGCGTCGTGGGGTCCCACGACGTCACGGCTACGAGCTTGGATGGACTCGTTGTTGTCTGTGCCTTGGTGTGTTGGGCAAGCGCACTCGTGGTGCCAGATCCAGTGACAGACACCAGTGCCTTCGTGACAGTCAGTGTTGCAGTCGCCTTCTGCGCGCGCTCGTGCTGGAACTGCGTCCACTTGGCTCGCTCTGGTGACGGCGCTTGGTTGTTCGCACTGCCGCTGCTGCTACGAGGACGAAGCGTCGGAGAGCCCGGCCCAGTGCCATTAGCGACGACTTGCTTGACGGTCGAGAGCACGTTGTCAATGAACGCGTCTTCGAACGCACCACTCGCGTTGCTTTTGCTCTTGCTGCTGCTCGCGTGCTTGTGCCCTTGTACGTCATCTTCGTCGCGCGTCGCACTTGCCTTCTTGGCTCGGTGTTGTGTGTCGTGTGCGCTTGGCTTTGTCAGTCCACTCCCAACGCTGCTCGACAGTGGCGCAATTGCCAACGGACTGAAGCTCATCGACCCAAGCGGCTTGATCGCAACGTCACTCGTTTCGTGGTACCCTGTCACGAGCTGCTCGAGCAGCAGCAGCATGTCCTGCTTGCACTCTTGAAGGATCTCGTGTCCGCCAGGGAGCCACACGATGCAGCTGTGGCGCTTGCGCTTCGTCGTTTGGCGCAGCACTTTGCCAATCGACTCGACAACGTCAAGCCCGCAGAGCTGCACGAGCTTCTGCGCTTGCGCACCAGCGTCGAGCAGAGCGTTTTGCGCTGAGCAGACGTTCAAGAGCGGTACGCGAAGCCGCGGTGCGGCGTCGACACCACTCGATGCGACGGGATCAACATGCGCGAGCGCGCCTTGACACAGTGCGCGGCGGCCGTCGAGCGAGATTGGGTTCATCACAGCAGTGTACAGGTTGAGCGCCAGTGGCGTCGAGACGCGTGCGAGGTACGTCGATGAGAAAAGGAACCGCGTGTGAAAGTACACGGGCAGGTCTGGCCGAGACGCTGGCGTGCACATAAAGACCTTGAGGCAGTCGTGGAGGAAGCCAGATACCTAAGCCCCGCGCGCCAACGTGCTGCAGTAGCGCATGGAGACACTGTGTGTGGAAGGCGTTGTTGAGCAAAGTGCCTGGACGCCATGTCGTGTACGCCTGGCCGGGGTAGTTCCACACAAGGATTTGGATCGCGCCATGGTAGCGCGCGAGGATCGGTCGCAAGAGGATCTGCAGACGTTCCCACGTGTCAAAGAGGTCGTGCACGACGACGAGGTTGAAGAACGTGTTTGGCACGTGCTGCGGCTGTAGCTCGACGTTCCCAAGCACGCAGAACGGCATGCTCGTGGCTGCGTCCATCTGGAACGTCCCAGCGACGTAGTCCTCGCGCGCGTCCATGTCAGCGAGTCCAGGGAACGGCAACGCACTCGACGCTTCAATGCGACATCGCCGCCGGCGCTTGCGCTCTTGCTGCTCGCGCTTTGCGCGTGCGAGAGCTTCTGTGGCGCTGGCGACTGCTGCAGCGCTACTCGAGTTTGGGCGGCTTGTGCGAGCGCTGCCGGCTGAGACCTTGGAAAGCGCTGCGTGGACGGTGCGCTCGAGCGAGTCATGGTTCAGCGGCTTGCCGATGCAGCCGTCCATATCAGCGTCGCGGTAGAGCTGCAGGTCCTCGCGCGATGTCTGCGAGGTGACGCACACGACAGTTGTCCGTCGCGGAGGTGGAGCAGTTGTGCCGAGCGCCTTGCTGACGTTGGCTCTCGATGCCGCGATGCTCTGCTGGAGCTCGAACTGGCGCAGCAAGCGCACGAACTCGAGACCGCTCGTGAGCCCGCTTGATACCGAGCGGCCCGTGAACTCGCGTTCGCACAGCACGAGGTCGTACGGGAATGTCTTGGCTGCGCCAAGCGCTTCGTGCAGATCCACCATGCTCTCGATCTCGAGCACAATTACTGGGATCGCACTGAGGCTGCGGTGTAGCAGCTCGAGGCTCTTTGGGTCCGAGTCAACGAGCAGCACTGTCGCGACGCCACTCGGTGTCTTTGTTCTCGACCGCCGAGTCGCAGCGACGTCTGCAGTCGCACTTGGAAGCACATCGGACCGAAAGAGCTGCCCTTCAGCGAGCACAGGTTCTTCGATCACCTTGCTCTCGCCGCGCAAGTATCGATCAAGTCCTTTGAACGCTGCGCTGCTCTTCCCAAGCGCGGCTTTCGAGACTGGCGCATCGCTGCTCGAAGGTGGTGCAAAGCAACTCGTCTTCGTCGTTGCTCGGTCCAACTTGGTGTTGCTGCTACTCGAATGGTGCACGCTTGGTGATAGCACTGGCATGCTCGTCGACTGGCTCAGCTGCGACGACGATGTCTCCGATCCGTTCAGGCTCCGTAGCGACGTGAGACTGCTATCGTCTGAAGGCGCGCGCTGGCTGAGCGACCCTGGAGTCTTGGGCGACAGCAGTACCGGTAGTGTGCCGTCTCGACCACCGCTTGCGTCTTGCAATTGAGCTCGTGCGCTTGTCGTCAGCGCCGGCACACTCTCGAGCTTCTGTGCGTCGAAGACCAAGCTTGCCGGCGCAGCATCGCTGTTGTGAGCAGCAGCGGCGGCAGGCTCCACTTGACTGCTGCTGCTGCCTCCTCCTCCTGTATTCGTCTTGCGCAGATACAGTCGCTCCTTCGCCTCGAGCTCCTGTGCGACGTGCTTGTTCCATTCGTCCTTGAGCTTCTGTTGCTGTTGCTGCTTCTGGCTCGTGTGTTTGTGCTTGTTGCTTTCTGTTCTGGTGCTCTCGGATGTTGGCTTGAGCTTCCGTGCGGCGTCCAGGAGCGTGTAGATCGCGTAGCAGTCGCTGCAGACGCGCACTTGGCGGTAGTAGCTCGCAACGCCGTCGCCCATGTCGCCATACATGCGCAGGCGTGAGCCCTGTCGGAACTCGTGCGCAGCGGTGCTGTCGAGCAGACTCGAACGTCTTGATGCCTTTGCGCCTCGTGTCTTCCCGCTCGCCTTATCGCCTCGAAGCTCCCATCGAAATCGGTCAGCGTCGCCTCGCGCTTGTGTCTGGAGTGTCAGCGCCAAGTGTTCACGATTCGCTTTGCCGAGTGCGATCGACTTGTACGTGATTACGTGCAGCTCTGTCGTGTCGTGAGGCTTAGACGATGATGTGGTTGATGTAGCAGCACGAGCGGAATGGTCTCTGCTACTCAGCACTAGACTCCGCAGCGCGTCGTTGTCGAGCGAGGCAGCTTCATCGGGTGGGAAGAGCATGTGGAGCACAGTCGGCTCGGAAGACGGCACCATGGCTGCACTGACGCTAAAGCGCTTGCCACTATCTGCTGGTTTCGTCGATGAAGGGTAAGCGCGACGAAGCGGCGATGGTTCGTGCAGCACAAAGCCGCAGAAGTCACCGCTGCACTTGAACGGCGTCGGGAACGATGAGCTGGTGTTGCTACTTGCATCCGCTAAAGCGTGGACACTCGCTTTCTTTCGCTGCTTTGGCTGCGGCACAGCGCTGTGCTCGCGCATACTCGCGCCATCGTTCAGGCACGGTTGCCGCGTTGCTGCTGCGCCACATTCGACGACTGCTGCATTGCTCGGTCTCGCCGACGTCAAGGCATTGTCTGGCGACGCGAGCACAGGCTCAGTTGCGAACGAGCGACTGGGACGCTCGCTCTGCTCCTCGTGGTCGCTGTCGCTCCATTCCATGGACTCCATCGCCGTGCGTCGTGAGCGAGCGAGCGAGTGAGCGCGACCTGCTCCTCCAGCCGTGCTCCGATTCGGTTCGGTTTGTGTGAGTGAGCTCAGCAGTCTGACAGGAATAGTTGCTAGTCTCCTCGATTGGTTCGATGTGATGGTGACCTCATGGGGTGAACTCTCTCGAGTGCGAATCCCTCTCAACACCGAGACAACCAGTTTGCTACAGGAGGCTTAGCTGCGACGAGAGTCTCAGCGAAGCGCTCGCTCGAAGCCCACGTACGCGACAAAGAGCTACCCAACGTGTCAAGACTCCTCGACCTGGTGCTCGCTTGAAGCACACGCGAAGAGTAGCAGACTCGGCTAATGCTACTTGATCAAGATGCACCGAGATAAGTGACCCCTCCAGTCTCCACAAGACACGATTGAGGCACTTCGAGTGCTTCTAGCTATAACGCAGAGAGCTCCTCGACTTCACGAGTGGCTGGCGACGTCTAAGCGCCACTCGTCCGTTTGTTCGTCCGTTGTTGCGTGCAGTGCGTCGGCATGGGCAGTGGATCGATGCGACGGATCCAGGCGTCGCCACACTCGCTCGCGCTCGCTCGGAGGCGAAGAGGAAGACT
>JAASFT010000987.1:0-10790 GCA_023333885.1 Globisporangium parvum
CCGTAGCGCAGCGCGACACGAGGTGGCCATCCAAGCGACTGCCAGTCTTTGTATCGCACGACTGCGTTGCGCTGACTGCGTTTGCTCTGGCTGGCTGTGATAGTGTGACGGACGGCAAGGACGTGTACTTGACCAAGGGCGACAACAACAACGTGGACGACCGGTACGTGCACTCGCCTCTCGCTCTCTCTCTCTCTTGCGCTACGCATCTCGTACTGACTCGTGGGGCGACTGCCATGACGACGTGCTGTCGATGCGACTGCAGTGGGCTCTACGCACATGGCCAGTCGTGGCTCGAGCGCGACGACATCGTTGGCGTCGCTCGCGCGTACGTCCCCGTCGCTCGTGGGACAATGGACTCGAGCGCGCTTGTGCAGACGCTGATCTACTGTGGCCTGTGGCTGCTGGTGCCTCAGGTCCGTGCCGTACGTCGGCATGCTCACGATCCTGCTCAACGACTACCCGATGCTCAAGTACGTCCTCGTCGGCGGCATGGGGCTCTTGGTCTTCACGCAGCGCGAGTGAGTCCAGGCACGCGACAGCGACGCCAGCACGCAGTCCTTCAGTGCGTCGGCTCCTTTGGCCGCCGTAGCGCAGCGCGACACGAGGTGGCCATCCAACGTGGTCAATCAGTCGATGTTGTTGTAGGAGGGGCACACACACACACAAAGCACGGGCGCTCGTCCCAGACTACTGCTGCTGGCTCTTGGCGCTCGTCGCTGCCGAGCGTCCTGCACTGCGCTGCTGCGGCGGCTGCTGCTCATCATAAATATCGCGCACGACGATGTGGTCGGGCTCGTGGCCGCTCTCGTGGCGCTCCCACGCCATCGCGAGCCCTGCTTCGAGGTTCCGCACCCATCGCTGCGTGTCAAACAGCGGACAGTGCGTCCGGTCGTCTTCGAGGCGCCGTCGGAGCTCCCAGAGCTTGTCCATGTCGCTCGCGAGCGCCACTGCGAGCTCTTCGTACTCCTCGAGCGTCTTCGTGATGAGCTCCGGGACGTTCGCTGCGCGCAAGAGACTCGACGCAACGCGGCACGCCATGCGCTCTTTCGCCATGGTGATCATCGGCGTGCCGCCCCAGAGGATGTCGCAGCCCGTTGTGTGCGCGTTGCACTCGGGCGTGTCGAGGAACAAGTCGGCGAGGTACCCGCGCTTGAGGTGCTCGTCTTTCGGCGCGACGTCGGTGAAGTGCAATCTGTGGCTCGCGATGCCGCGCGCAGCAGCCTCGGCGCGGATGTTCGCCTCTGCGATCGGTGGGAACCGCAGGAGCCAGAGGATCGAGTTCGGGACGCGCTGGAGGATGTGCATCCACGTCGTGAACGTGAGCGGGTCGATCTTGTAGACCTGATTGAAGTTGCAAAAGACAAACGCGTCGTCGGGGACGCCGTAGTGCGCGCGCGTGGGGCACGTCTTGACGTCCAAGACGTCGCGCGCCGACTGCTTGTGGTCGTTCACAAAGTACGAGTGCGGCATCTCAATGATCTTCTCGGTGAAGAACCGCCGGTGCGCCGGTGGCACCACGACGCGGTCGCCGACCATGTACTGGATGTAGTCGGCGCCGAGCGTGCCGCAAAAGCCCATGTAGCTCACTTGGATCGGCGCGGGCTGGAGCGCAAAGATCTCGCTCCGCGCGCCTTTCGTGTAGCCGTTGAGGTTGATGAGGATGTGGATGCCGTCGGCGTGGATCAACCGGGCCGCGTCGCCGTGGTTCCCAACGGCGCTAATGTCTTTGAAGTGCTCGACGTCGCTCGCGATCTTGCGGCGCCAGACCGAGCCGTCGTCCGGCGTCGTCGCGTAGCAAAAGACCTCAAACGCGCGCGTGTCGTGCATCCCAAACACGCTCTGCATCAAGTGCGCGAGCGGGTGGTTCCCCAGGTCGGAGCTCACGTACCCAATGCGAATGCGCTCGCTCGACTTCTTGCTCTTGTACCGCAGCAGGGGCATCTCGACGAGGCTCACGTTCACCTTCGCGCGCTCAGCGTACCGGCGCGAGATGTCGAGGAAGCGCTGGAGCGACAGCGGGTACACGAGCGCGTGGAACGGCTGGACGGACGGGAGGACGTTGTCGACTGCGAGCTGCGCGTCCAAGAACGCGAGGAGCGTCTTCAAGTCGGCGTCGCGGCTCTGCCAGTCGCAGATGAACATCATCGAGTGGAAGTAGTTTGCAAATGCGTCCGGGAAGTTCGGACGCAGTGCGATCGCTTTGCGGTAGCACGTGATCGCGTCGTCGAGCCGACCGCCGTCTTTGTATGCGCTCGCGAGGTTGCTGTACGCGTCTGGGAAGTTCGGTTTGAGCCGAATCGCCGTGCTGTAGCAGCTGATCGCGTCGTCGAGGCGCGCGAGGTCTTTGTACACGTTGCCCATGTTGCTGTACGCGTCTGCAAACGTCCGGTCGATCGTGATCGCTTCTTGGTAGTGCGCGAGCGCTTGGTCGAGCTTCCCTTGCTCTTTCAAGACACTGCCGAGGTTGCTATGCGCAGCGGCAAAGTTCGGCAAGAGCCGCGCCGCGGTCGTGTAGCAGTGGATCGCTTCTTTCACCATGCCCTTGTCTTTCAGCGCGTTCCCCAGGTTGTTGTACGCATGCGGGTGGTCTGGCTTGAGCCGCAGCGCAGTGCGGTAGCAGTTGATCGCGTGCTCGAGCTGCCCGAGCTCGCGCAGTGCGTTCCCGAGGTTGTTGTACGCATCTGGGAAGTTCGGCTCGAGCTGAATCGCATGCCGGAACGTCTGGACTGCGAGCTCAAGCTGTCCTGCGTCGTAGTACGAGCTCGCGAGGTTCCCATGCGCGATCGCAAAGTCCGGGCGGATCGCAATCGCGCGCTTGTACGCAGCGATCGCATCGTGCAAGCGCCCGCTCTCTTTCAAGACGTTCCCGAGGTTGCTGTGTGCGTCCGCAAAGTCTGGCGCCAAGCGAATCGCTTCTTCGTAGTGCTCGATCGCGAGCGCGAGCTGTCCGTCGTCTTTGAACACACCGGCGAGGTTGCTCCATGCGATTGCAAACGTCGGCTTGACGCGAATCGCCTGCGTGTAGCAGACCTTGGCGTCGTCCAGTCGCCCTTGGACTTTGTACAGGTTCCCGAGGTTGCTATGCGCATCGACGAGCGACGGGTCCAAGACAAGCGCCATCTTGTACGTCTCAATGGCTTCGTGCGTCTGCCCGAGCTGCATGTAGCTGTTCGCGAGGTTGTTGTACGCGTCGCTAAAGCGCGGGTGGAGCTTGATCGCTTTGAGGTAGAACTGCACGGCGCCGAGCACATCGCCGAGCTCTTTGAGCGCATTCCCGAGGTTCCCGTACGCTTCGGCAAAGTTCGGGTCGACGCGAATGCACTGCTGGTTGAAAAAGATGCTTTCGCTCAAGTTCCCGAGCTGGAAGTGCAGCGCGCCGAGCAAGAGCAAGTTGTCGGTCCGGTACGCGTCGGTCGTGTAGAGCTGCTCGCAAATGCGCAGTGCTTCGCGGTAGTACCCGAGCTGGTACTGCTCGTGCGCCATGTTGAACAAGTCTAGCAAGCGACAGCAACAAGGCAAGCAACATATGTGAGCAAACAAGCAAGCAAACAAGCAAACAAACAAGCAAACAAGTGCATGCACGTGACAAGCGACGTACAGGCAAAGCGCTGGGCACTTGCATCCGTGTGCGCAGCCGTCGGGTCAGCGAATGGACTCACGCCCGGGCCGTGCATGGATGTAGGTGCAGCAGTGCTGACGCTGTTATAGCTGTGCGGGACTGGCGCGTGCGCAGGAGCGTGCCAGACGCTGTGCGCTGGCGGAACCTGGAGCTGCGGCGGCTGCTGCTGCTGCTGCTGCTGGTGGTAGCGCCGATCGAGTTGCTGGTGCGAGAGATCGAGTAGCTGCTGCTGCTGCTGGTGGCAAGCAGATGTCAGACTTGGCGTCGGCTGGTAGAACGCCATTGCACCTATTGTTGGTAAGAGCGGCGGTTGATCGGGGCCGCAGCGACGCTTGTCGACGTGCCAGTTGATCGAGACACCAGTCGGCACCTCGTTCGCTCGCGCTGCTCCTTCACGATGACGACGACGCCGTTCGAGGTGTCAATGGTGGTGGTGGTGCTACTGCTCGAGAGCGTGCGCGCGCATGCGCAGCGTTGTCGAGCAGGAGAGTGATCGAGTGAGCACGTCGGTCGAGCGACGCAGAGCATGAGGGACGACACATGTCTTGAGTGCTACTTGTTTCCCTCACGTTCGAGTAGGTCGCCATAGTGGGTGGCGCAGCATACACAGCGCAAGTGCAATCGGGCGGAGGACTTTCGCGCTTGTGGTGACCATTTTCATACAAACACCAAGTGCAAAGCGTGCGCTGCTTCGAATTTTGGTCAGCGCCGTTTCGTGAACAGGGGAAGGGCTCGTGTGGCTCACGCCACAGAGCATGCGACAGTTGCTTCATTTGCTCAAGCGCGTCCTACAAGTCGAGCCCAAGTCGCTGGTGTCGCTTGTGTCGAGATGTCGTCAGCGCGCCATACTGAATCGCAGATACATCTGCTCGACACGCTGGTTTTTCGAAAGCGCATCGACAGGCTATTCGACCCGCTCGACGTCGTTGATTTTTCCAGTTGGTGCTGCTTCAGAAACAGCCCACACTAGCTCCCAGTATCGCGTCGTCCTGGGCCGCTAGCTCGCGCACTCATACGCCCACCTACGCAAGTCGGACACGCAAGTCCGTCGTCCATTTCACACTGCTCGATGCACTGTCTCGCTGGCTGTTGCATCGGCGCCATGAACTCGCACCAGACATGCCTAGCGAGAGTGCGTCCTAACAGACTCAGCGTGGTGCATGAACGACTGTGTATGCTACGGTGCTTGTCCGACGTGCTCTGGTGTTGTTGGTTCTGTCCGAACGCACTTGCCAACGTCGGGTGCCTCCAGCGAAACAACTCTCTCGCTCGCTCGCTCGCACGCGACCTCACACGCTGCCACACACTCAGCGCTGACTCGAGCGGTCGCGCATTGCACTCGCAGGCGTCATGAGCAGCGCGTCGCTCTGGCGCCGGCTCTTCTTCGGCGTCCGACCAAAGTCGTCAGTCTTCGCGACCGGGCGTGACGGGAGCATGGCTTCGTACACTTTCGGGTTGATCGTCACGCTCTTCGTGGCGTCGTGCGTCTTGTAGATCCCCACGAGCCGGTCCGCGAGCTCAAACATGTTGTTCCGGAGCGAGATGATCACGAACTGCGCGTTGCGTGTGCGCTGCTTGATGTAGTTCCCGACGATCGAGACGTTCTTAAAGTCGAGCGCAGCGTCGATCTCGTCCATCACGTACAGCGGCGTGGGCTTGTAGTGGTGCAGCGCAAACACGAGCGCGAGCGACGCCAGTGTCTTCTCGCCCCCACTCAAGTTCGAGATGTTCTTCCAGCTCTTCTTCGACGGGCGGACGCTAAAGACCACGCCCTCCGAGAACGGATCGAGCGAGTCCACGAGCTCGAGCTCCGCGTCGCCACCGAGCGTGATCATCTGGTACATCTCCTTGAGCTTGAGCGTAATGACGCGGAAGCCGGCCATGAACTCCTCCAAGCGCTTGCGCCGCAGCTCGTCGTACTCGGACCGCTTCGCGTCGCGGAGCTTCGTCGCGTCTTCGAGCTCTCGCAAGCGCGCGCGGTACTCCACTTCTTTCTGCTTGTACTCCATCAACGCACCCATGTTCACGTTCGCTTTCAGCTCATCGCGCTGCTGCTCGAGCACGGAGATCTCGTACTTCATCTCCTCTTTGCTGTAGCGCGCCAGCGCCTTCGCATCGAGCATCGGGAGCGTGTCCATGTGCGCAAAGTCCTCCGGCTCCTCCTCTCCGTCGTTGCCGTCGTCCATCGCAGCGTCTTCACCGCCGTCGTCGTCGTCCTCGCCATCGTCTGCGTCGATCGTCTTGCTCTCGGCGTCTGCACTGGCGTCCGCCATCTCCACATCGTCGTCGCCAGTGCGCTTCGCCGCCTTTGCCTGCTTGCTCGCTGTCTTCGTCGCTGCTGCTGCGGCAGTCGCTGGACGCGCAGCACGCACGACGGGCTCGTCGTCAAACACACCGGCGTTCTGCTCTTGCTCGAGCGCGTACGACGCGTGGAGCGACGAGAGCTTGCTCGTCCAGTACGTCTCTTTCTTCACGTTCTCGTCCAGCATCTTCTCGCAGTCGTCCAAGCTGTTCTGCAGGTCGACTTCGTTGCTCCGGAGCGCATCGACTTGCTTCTTGAGCTTCTCGTACTTCTTCTGCTCTTTCCGGAGCGCCGCGGCGTGCGTCTTGAGCGCGTCGTCGACCGTCTCTTTCTTCTGCAGCACCGCCATCGCGTCCTCTTCCATCGCCGCGCACTGCGTCTTGATCTCTTCGATCTTGGTCTTGAGCGCTGCGACGTCGTCGTCGAGCCGCTGGAGCGCCGCGACCGCCTTCTCGCTGTTCTTCTGCGCGCTCTTGTAGTCCACGCGAATCTTCGTCATCTGCTTCGTCTTGTCGTCGATCTGCTTCGTGATCTTGTTCGCCACGTCCTGCGCCTTCCGGAGCTTCGCGCCGCCGACGTCCAAGATCTTGTCTTTCAAGCCCGCGAGCTTCGCTTCCATCGCTGCGACCTTGGTCTGGACGTCGGCAAACTCGGCCTCTTTTGCGCTCTTGGTCTGCTTGAGCTTGGCGACTTGCGCCTTCGCTGCGCCAGTCAACGTCGTCTGCTGCTCGAGCGCGCGCGTGCTCTCGCGCAAGTCCGTGAGCTTTGTCTTCGTCGCGCTCAAGCTCAGCTCCAGGCGTGGGAGCTCGTTCTCGACCTGCGCGATCGACCGCGTGAGCGTCGCGACCTCTTTCTCGAGCGCAAACTTCTCGTCGCGCACGCGCTGGAGCGCGTCCTTGAGCTCCGCGGCGTCGCGCTGGAGCGCTGCGATCTCGCCCTCGCTCATGCCACTCGCAGCAATCGAGCTCGACATGCCGCCGCTCTTGGTGCGCTTGCCACCGCCCGACATCGCGCCAGAGAGCTCGACGAGCTGACCGTCGAGCGTCACGACGCGGTACTTGCACTGACTCCCTTGGTACGCGATCGCAGTGGCTTCGTCCAGGTCTTTCGCGACGAGCGTGTCGCGCAGTGCGTAGTAGAACGACGGCCGGAACTTCTCGTCGCTCACGTGCACGAGGTCAAAGAGCCGCGGCGTGGGCTGTCCGGACGGCCCGGAGATCGCACGGAACGACTGCGTGCACTTGGAGTGGAGGTACCCGAGCTGCTCGAGGATGAGGAACGTCGTGCGGCCCAAGTTGTTCTTGCGCAGGAACTCGACGCACGCCTGCGCGCCAGACGTCGTCGCCACGACGAGGTTGTCGAGCGCGCTGCACGCAGTCGAGATCGCAACGTCGTACTTGGCGTCGATCGCACCGAGGTCGCCCAAGCGGCCAAACAAGCCGGCGTTTGCAAGCGGCTGCCCAGGTTTGCTCGCGTCCAAGAGTGCGCGGAGCATGCGGCTCTTCGTCGCTTGCGACTGCACCGCGCCAGACGCTTCTTCGGCCTTTGCACGCGCGTCGCGGTACTTGTCCGAGACGACACTGTCCTGGGTCTTGGCGTGCGCGAGCTCCTGTTCCGCGACAACGATGCGCTGCTTCATCTCCGCTAGCTCCGCGCGCTTGCTCGCTTGCTGCTGCTGAATGTCGTCGATCGTCGCTTCGGCGTCCTGGATGCCGTGGACTTTCGCTTCGAGCGCGCGCTTTGCGTGCGTCACGGGCTCTTCAATGAGCTGGATCTCGGTCTCTGTCGTGTCAATCACCGACCGGAGCTCGTTCACCTCGGCGTGGAACGGCTCGATCTCGTGTTGCAGGGTCTCCATCTTGGACCGGAGCTTGCCCGTCTCCGCCTTGTGCTCGTCGAGGATCGTCTCGAGCACCGCCTCTTGCGCCTTGAGCTCGGTCTGGAGCGCAGCAACGTCGCGCTCGAGCTCGGGGATCACTTCGTCGTGCTCCTGCTGCTTCGTCGCGAGCGCCTTTTGCTTCTTCAGCTCCTTCTTCTTGCTCGCGTCGAGCTCTTTGAGCTGCTCCTTGGCGAACTTGAGCTCTTCGCGGAGCTTCACGTCCTGCTTCTCAAAGTCCGCGTACGCGGCCTTGGTCGCATCGAGCTCGCTCGCGACGACGTCGTGCTCAGCTTTCACAGTCTGGTACACGGCTTCGACGCTCGCGAGCTCGAGCCGGTTCGCCTCCATCTTGGCGATCTCCGCGTCGTACTGCGTCTGGAGCTCCGTCTTGCGCGTCTCACAGAGCGCGCGGTTCGCTGCGGCGTCTTGGATCCAGAGCTGGTACAGGATGTTCGTCTTTGCGTACACCTCTTTCTCTTTCCGGAGGTACTCCATCGCCTCCTGCCGCGGCCCCTCCAAGTGCGCCTTCTCTTTCTCCACGAGCTTCACGCGGTTCACTTTCTCCACGCGCGTCTCGTTGCAGGCTTCGACGTCGTGCCACGCCTTCTCGGTCGGCTCGACGTACACGTTCGAGCCAATGATGTCTTCGAGGTACTCGAGCAAGCCGTCGTCGCTCGACCCCTCTGGCGCTTTGCTCTTCATCATTGCGATCTGCTCGACTTCGCCTTGGAGAATCAGGAACCGGTTGTTGTCCAAGTCGATGCCTTTGCCTGACAGGAGCTCGGTCACGTGCGTGAAGTTGCTCGGGCGGTCGTTCACGTAGTACTTGCTCACGTTGCTCTTGCTCGCTGTGCGCGTCACGACAAAGTCCGAGTTCGGGACGACGCGGTACGACTCTTGAAACGCGGCACGTGACGCAGCGTCGCCGGGTGGCTGCGGCGTCATCTGGGTCGTCGCGCCGCTGTCGTCGTCGTAGATCTCGTGGAAGAAGACCGAGACCGTCGCGGTGTCGAGGTTCGGGAACGACGCGGATCGGTGCACGAGCTCCGACACTTTTTTCAGTCGGAGCTTCGACGCGCGCTTGCCAAAGACAAAGAGCAGCGCGTCAATGACGTTCGACTTGCCACTACCGTTCGGCCCAACGACTGCGCTAAAGCACTGGTGGAACGGTCCGATCTCGACTTTGCCAGCGTATGACTTGAAGTTCTCGAGCTGCATCTTTGTGATCATGAGCCGCGTCGTTGGCGGCTGTGGTGCCGATGCGCGCGGCGGCGATGAGGCCGTCTCGGCTGGCGTCATGGGCGGACTGCGCGCGTCCGCGGCGACGTGGTCGGCCGTGGCATCGACAGTTGAAGTGACTGATGGGGAAGGAGACGATGGTGGCGCTGGCTGCACGCCGTCGTCGCGCGAGGTGCTGCCGTCGTCCTGCGTCGTCGCCATCGCTTTCGCTCGCTCGCTCGCTTGCGCTCTTGTGTATGAGTCGCGTCCTGCTAAGTTTCGCGCCATGTGGACTCGTGGATTTTATCACTAGTGATGTTTAAACAGCACGAACACTGTGCATTTGGTGTGGTTCGAATTCCATTCGAATTGATTTTTGAATGGCACGTCGCTTCGTCGCACTTGGATACGTCGTTGAGGGTCCGATGGTCGCACCAGCGTCGTCGTCGTCACCTGCAGCTGCTGCGCGAGCGACACGGACCAAGAGCGCAGCTGGCAGCACGACGTCAACAGCGCTCAAGTCTGTGCGCTCGAAGGCGCCACTGCCGCACTACCTCGGCGGCAGCAACAACCTCGTGAGCGAACGGAGCCGTCGCGAACGCGCGGAGACTGCGCTGCAGCGCACGAAGGTCGGTCTGCACACAGTCACAGAGGAGCTCGTGCCACAAGTCGAGCAGCTCTCGAACGCAATCAAGGTACGTTTGTGCGCTGTCGTTGCGTCGAGTGCTGCGACGCAGCAGAACGTCGTCTGTGGACGACGGAGCAAGTACAACTCGTTGACCGCCATTGCGGCGCTGTCGCCATCAAACAGACGATTCAGATCGAGACGCACCAGCAACTGGACTTGAATGAAGCTTCACAGGAGGTCCTCGAGTCGCTGCAGCAACAGCTCAATGAGCTCGAGACCCAGCAGCGCAGCTTTCCACACGTCGTTCAAGAACGGTTGGAGGCGCTGGGACATCAGATCAGTGAGCAGACGCGCGCAGAGAACTACGTGCGTCTGCGTACGCTCGAATGATGCGTGCACTTGCCTCGTTGCAGTTGAAAGCACTTCCTCACTCTCTTCTCGATGGTCTGTAGGAGCTCAAGGTGTTGATAGCGAATGTGCAAGATGCACAAGACGGCTTGGTCGCTGAGTTCCGCCTTCTCCACCACGAAGTACGTGGCGCCATTGCTAGAACAGACTCATCTCAGTGTGGCATCACCCATGTGATCGTAAGCCTCAAAGCCTCGATGGTGTGTGTGGTGCGCATCTCAATTGCTAGCTCACAGCGTCGCATGAGTTCCTATCGAAGCGTATGAACGCAGTGGACGACGCAGTCGAGTGCATCCGACGAGACGTGACGCGCGCTGGCGAGTTGCAGTTCCAGTCGAACCAGTCAGTTGCTGAACGCGTCTGTGAGCTCGACGAAAAGCTCTTTGCGCTCGACAAGGAGGTGCTCAAAGTCAAACTCGCGCTGCCGTCTGCAGTCGCTGCGCAGATTGCGTCGCCATTCACAGATCGCCAGGGAAGCAGCTTCACAGGAGGGAAGAATCCAGTCGAGGTGTCGTCAGGAAGCATCGTGCTTCAGCAAAAGCTCCAGGAGCTCTCGACTGAGATCGCAGCGCTGTACGTCCATGTTCAATGCCCTAGAGGGGACATGGGGGGGGGCAAATAACCTAACTTGTTAGGCTGGACTCCTTCTTCGGCCAGAGGACTGGCAGTCGAACTTCTATGCTACAGTTCTAGTTAGGTGTCTTGCCTTGGTGCGGGGAGGGGAGAGGTGGCG
>JAASFT010000988.1:0-10787 GCA_023333885.1 Globisporangium parvum
ACGTGGTGCCTAGTAGTAGCGCAGCGATGGCCCAGGACAACATCCACTGCTCAACGTTCATTCAACGCTGCTGGCTGGTCGTGAGATCGCTTCATCCGTCCATTCCCTCGCTCATACGCACACGCATGCGCACAGACTCTCTCGAGCTCTTGGCCGACAGCGCACTACGGCGCACTCACGTCCTGCGCAATCTCCGCGAGCTTGTTCACGACATACGCCATGCTCACGCGCTCCGATGGCGCGAACTTGGTCATGAGTGCGATCAAGTGGCGCTGCGCCGGCGTCATTGCGTCCGGCAGCGCTGGCACGATTCCTTTCTTCACTCTGAACTTGACGACTGTCGGCAAGAGACTCCGGCCCCACGGCGCGTCGCCGCTCACAGCTTCGATGATGCACATTGCGAACGAGTACACGTCCGACGCCCGCGACGGCCGCTTGCCTGCGAGGTACTCGGGCGAGCGCCAGTTCACAGCGCCGATCTTCTTCACGTCGATCTGGATCTCGGCTTCATTGAGCAAGCAGCTCAGCCCAAAGTCAATAAGCTTCGCTTTGCCGTCAAGTCCCACCATGATGTTGTCGCACTTGAGGTCGTTGTGTGCGACGTTCATGCTGCGGTGGAGGTACTCGAGACCCAGCGCGGCTTCGTACAGCTTTTGCCACACCCGGTGCTCGTTGCCTGGCCGGCTGAGAAACGCTCTCAAGTCGCCGTTGCCAGCGAACTCGCACACAAAGTACCGCTTGTCGACGTGGCTCGCGCCGTAGAACTGGAGCACGTGCGGATGGCTCAGTCGGTGCCACACGCGCACTTCATGCAGCAGCAAGTCTGTCGAGATCGTCTCGAGATCGTCTTCATAGCCCATGAACTTGATCACGACCGGCGTGCCGCGCCACGTACCTTTGTACACAGCGCCGAATGCGCCTTGACCGATCTGGTTCGCTTCGCTGAACGTCAAGTGCTGGAGCGAGAGGTACCACACTGGACGCCACTCGGGTGCGAGTGCCGCAGCTTTGGCAAGTCCGTCGCGCGTCCACGGCTCGTACATCGCTCGTGGTGTGTCAAGGTGGTTGAGTGTGATCGCATCCGAGAGACTCTGGGTCGCTCTTGGCTTTGTGGCGTCTGGCGAGACTCCGTCGACTGGACCTCCAGTCGGAACCTCAGGACTGACGAGCGACGTTGTCGCTTCGGAGCGCCACTTGCGAATTGGATCGTTCACTGGCACATCAAGCATGTCGAGCAGCCGATCGAGCTCGACGTCCATAACGTGGTGCGACGCTGCGACCTGGCGACTCCGCATCTGCTGATACGCAGACTTGGGCGACACGGCCGTGCGCACGTAGCGCTGCAGACGGGCTAGAGCAGCGCAGAATGCGACGACTTCAGCGTCGCGAGACGTCTTGGAGCGCTCGAGCAGCAACGTCCAGATCACGTCGAGCGCTGGTAGCACGCGCGTGCGCATCCACTGCGCGTCAGCGAGGTCAGTGCATCGCTTCGTGAGGTACGCGAGCGCGTGCGGGATCGTGTTGCCACCAAGGTCTGCGAACGCGTGTTCGTCGAGTCGCCCAGCCAGGGCCAGAGCCACACCACCATCGGTGGCTTGAGCGCTTGTCGCGTCGCTCTCGTTCACAAACTGCTCGAGCCGATGCACGACAGCCGCAATGTCTGGACGCTGGCGTTGCTCGCGCGCACACATCTGCATGATCAGCGCATACGTCTTCTCGTCCATGCGTACTGGCCGCTCGAGCACGCGACCACGCGGTAGGTGTGCCATGTCGAGAGGTGGCAACGAGCCCATGACAGCGACCCAGACGCAGAGCCCAAACGCGTAGATGTCTGCAGCTGAGGACACCGGTGCGTGCATCTGACGTCCTAGTTCAGGTGCGAGCCATCGGAGTGCGCCAAGCGCAAACAATCGATGCGCTTCGCCGACATTGGTCAGTTTGACTGCTCCGTTCGCGCCAACGACGATGCTGTCGCTGCTGACACAGCCATGCACTACGCCTCGACTGTGCAGGTGCTGCAGTCCGAGCGCTGCGTGGTACAGCGTTGTCCACACTAGTGTCTGGGTCCGAGTGTTGCGCGCAAACACGTCGAGAGGCGTCGCGTCTGCGATCGCCTCAGACACAAAGACCTTCGTGTCACTACTGTGACACGCGCCAAAGAGCTGCGCGATGTTTGGATGGCGCAGTCCGTGCCACTGCGCCGCGGTCTTTGTGAACGTAGCCATGTCCATGGGGCTCGCTTCGATCCGCACGCGCGTGCTTCGCCACGTGCCGTCGTAGTACTTGACGCGTCCGAGGGTCGCAACGAGGTTCCAGCTGTGGTACTCGATGTCGTCAGGCGCAAGGAACCAGTCTGGGACAATCGGTGCCTCTGTCAGCTCGCAGACACGGAGCAAGCGCTGGAGCACAGCTGTGAGGATCGCATGCGCTTGGTGCTGTTGTGCTTGCTCTCGCACCTCGACCTCGTGCTGGAGCAAGAGAGCTATTCCGTGCTCTGCGTCGCCACTCGTCTCGTCGTCGCTACCAGCCGCAGCGCCACGCCATCCATCGACCAGCGCGTCGTCTGTCTTCAGCGCTTCGTCAAACACGCTCAGCTGCCGCACGTCTTCGTCTTCGGCAGTGTCTATCTGCGATCGATCAGCTATGAACGACTCATGCAGAGACAGACGCTGCATGGCAGCAAAGTGCGCGAGCTCGTCGTCAACGCCGCGAACGCGCGTGAGAGTCGCGCGACTGGCCACGCAGCGCGCAAGGACACTGGACTTGCTCGCAATGTCAAACAGCAGCCGGCAGGCGCGGAACACGATGCTCGCAAACGCCACGAGCACGTCGTGGAGCACAGTTGCTGCCGGCGCATCTTGGAGCTGCGTGCAGACGACTCTGAGTCGCGCAAGCATCAGCGAACACACTGGCTCAAACTCGTGCGTGGCAGTGGCGCACATGGCCACCATCGCGTCGAGTGACCCAGGTAGCAAAGGGTAGTCTGCGCCGTCTGTGCTGCCACCGCCGTTGCTCTGTGCGAGCACACCATACCGGCCATACTTGAGCAAGAGCGACACGACTGGGAACGCGTCAGCGCGTGCGACTGCCACCAACGGCGTCTCGCCTCCGTTCACGCTTCGACGGACGTTCACTGGCGCGCCAGCGCGCACGAGTGCTTGCAAGATGTGCATGTGACCAGCTCGACCAGCGAGCGTCAGTGGCGTCTCGACTGTGCGTTCGCGTGTCTGGGGGCACTGTCCATACGCCTTCACACCGAGGGCTGCACCGCTCTCGATCAAGAACTGCACGATGTCCAGTCGGCCGAACTCGACCGCGTAGAACAGCGCCGTGCGTCCGTCCGCTGTCTTGAACTCGATGTCGACGTGGCGGTTCGTGACGAGTTCCTGAAGTGCTGGGAGGCTGCCTATGACTGCAGCGTTGATCAGCGCGACTTCGTCGTTCAAAGGACTGGTCTGAGCAAACGCACTGTGGCGAAGCACGAGCGCGATGAGGTCTTTGCGCTGACTCGCGACTGCATGCGCCAGCACTGATCGGCCGGCGTTGTCTACCACAACAGCGTCGGCGCCATGGCGAATCAGCGCCAGCGCCACGTCCATTCGACCGCCCGCGACTGCGACCGAAAGCGCGGTGCGGCCGATGCTGTCCGTCGCATTCACGTTTGCACCGAGCTGAATCAGCTCCACTGTCGCGTCCGCCTCGCCCCACTCTGCTGCGTGCGAGAGCACTGTTCGTCCAAGCGAGTCCGGGCCGTTCACGTCGGCTCCGAGGCGGATCAGCTCCACTGCGACTGGAAAGTGTCCGCGTTTCGCGGCGATCGACAGCGGCGTTCGTCCAAGCTTGTCGTGAGCTCGGACGTTGTTGGCGTCAAGTCGGTGCAGTGCGGCGACAACACCAACTTGTCCAAGCTCACATGCGAGCCAGAGAGCGTCGATGACATCTGCGCCATGCTGGACAAGGAACTCGATGTCGTCGACGTCGCCATCGCGCACTGCTTTTCGAAGCGCCGCATCTCGATCCGACTGCTGCCTCTCGCGCTCAGCGGACTCGACGCCTGCGGCGACGTGCTCCGCCATGTTGCCTTGTGTCTTGTTGCAGCTGCTGCTGCTGCTACCGCTGCTGCCGCCGAGGGGAGAAGATGCTTGGTGCTCCCGCGTTGTGATTCGCTTGCTTCGATCGAGCAGACGTGGCGGCACCTTCACCAACCAGCGAGAGGTTCGTACGACACACTGCTTGTCTGTTGTGTTATGTTGTGTTCGCTCCTCAGCGAGCCCATGGTACTTTGGCTCGTCAGCACATGGACCAAGTCGCGGTCATGCTCCACCGAGCAGTCAGTCCATTGACCATGGCTTTGCTTTGCTTCGCGTCGCCAGATCCATGCGCACTCATCGCTGGCTTGGTTCGCTTTCCAAGTCGTTTTCCAAGTCGCTTGCTTTCCAAGTGCTTCGCTGTGAGTTTGGCTGTCTGGCAAACCATACTATATTCAAGTCGCTGTTTGGCCGTCTTTTGTGCCATACAGCGCGCACAAACACACATCAATCTAACTACTATCTAACCTTAAAACCTGTCCCCGTTTGTTTGTGTGCGTGTGCGCACAAACACACCTCAATCTAGGATTTAGGATTGAGGTGTTAGCCAAATCTTCAAACGTAAACTGCGATATTCTCATCATGTGTTACACAAGCGAGCTTTCAAAGCGTGTCGCAAACTGTGGTTCGTAAATATTGTACAAGAACGCTGAGAATAAAGAACCCGATCGAGACGACGATTGGCTCTTTCACAATACACGCTCGTGATAGTGATAATAGCAAGGTTACAACGTAATGAAGAGGTACGTTGAGCTGATGACGCTTGTCCGCCATTACGCGACTCGCCGACTTCGCTTCACGCGCTCTTGTTGCTTGCGACTGACGTCTCGTCATGTGGCGCTCGCATCGCGCGGCCAGCGAAGCAGCGCGCTCGCCGTCGACATCGACAGATCTCGCTGCGAACGCACGCGCAGTGCGGCAGTCGCACTCGACGCCTGACGACAGCACAGCAGCGCCGTCCGAGCGGTTCGAAGTGCATCGCATCGGTGGCACGACGGCGCCACGGAATAGCAGACAGCGCCATCACGCAGGCTTGCTCTTAGCGTCACCACCAAGCACAGCGAGTAACGCAAGTGCGCCGATTCAGGACTCACCGACGCGCAAGCGCAAGCAGCTCGCGATCTCGAACGCGTTCTTCGGTCCGAGCTCCCAGGCGACCGACATCTACTTTGATGCCGACCAGGACGACCTCGACGCGAGTCTCCGCGAGTACTACTACCACAGTAATGACGACGACAACAAGGGTAGTGACCAGCACAAAGACAGCAAAGCGACTGGTAGCACACAGATCAGGACGCAGCGCAGTGGCAGCAGCAGTCGCCTTCGCGATACACGGCACCACGAGACTGCAGCAGACGCCGCATCGCGCCGGCGCCGGCGCAAAGAGAACGAAGAAAAGTTCAAGCAGATCGCACGGCTCACAGACGCCGCGCGGCCTGTGCGGCTCAGCGCGTTCACACGCACGTCGTCACGACGACTTGGATGCGACACAACGTCGCACGACGACAGTGTCTGCGCTGCTGGACCGGAACGGACGCTCAACACAGAGCTCTTGGAAGCTTACGTCGCGTACGCTCGGTCGATCGGCCGCGAGCCGCAGCTTGACATTGTCATCGACGCAGCGTCAAAGACGAGGACCACGAACGACTCCGACGACGACCTCGTCACTGGCCGGTCGCCAATCACACCGCCGCGCCGACCAGTTGTCGAAGAGCAGACGCACGTCTGGACAGAGTACATTGGTACGCGCCATAGCAAACGCCGCGGTTGTGTCCAGTTCTGGGCGTGGTTCGCCATCGGCGTGGTCGTGAGTGTGATCATGGCGTTCTTCCTCGCGCACCTCTCGCTCAACGAAGTGCTCCACCTCGACGCGTTCGTCGAGCAAAACGTCGTCGTGACCGACGACTTTGCGTTCCTCCACCTGCGCGACGAAGTGACGTTCCGGCTCAAGTACGACATCGTCGCCTCGCCGAGTCCTGCTGGCGCCACGAACGCGAGTGCGTTCCAAGTCTTGCTGCTCTACGAAGACGAGTTTGAGCGGTACGTCGAAGGCAAGCCGTTTGCGTACATCTCGACTGGCTCGACGCTCCGCACGACGTACGCGAGCTTGCCGCTCACGGAGATCGAGAACGACGAAGACGACGAAGTCTTCTTTGTGATCCAGCCGTGCGTCTTGGCGCGCAACCCGACGGCGGACTACTGCCAGACGCAGCAGCTTCCGACGCCGCTCAAGTCGGGCCGCAAGGTTTTCAAGCTCAAGGACCGCGTAGCGACTGCAGCGGCGAGGACAGCAGCAGCAGCACCAGCAGGCTTGGTGATCGAGCGCCTGTACGTGAACCCAATGCCAAACACGTGCAGTGCGTCAGGCTGGAAAGGCGGCTCATACTTCCTCATCTTCCTCCCGTTCGTCGTGCTCTCGCTCTTCGGCTTGCGCGTGTTCCAGATGCTTTGGCGCTGCGAGAGCTTCCGCGCGAACCTCGAGCGCAAGTACCGCAGTGAGTTCGCCGTGCCAGAGAACGAAGTGGACTACTGGCAACCGATGCCGTGGGACCGCAAAGTCCCAAAGACTCGGCTCCTCGGTCCGTGCTGCTGGAAGAAGATGCGCAAGCCGTTCGAGCCGTTCTACACGTGGTGGCGCCACGAGAACTACTTCACGTGGATCTTCTGTCCGTACCGGAACGAGCGCCTCTCGCGCGGCGAGCGAGCGATCATCGTCTTCTGCTCGCTCTACCTCACGTTCTACGTCCTGTTTGTGCTCGTGATGCTCCGCGACTCGCTCGGCGCGAACCTCACGCTGTTTGCGAGCGTCTTGATCTACTACGTCCTCATCATGGTGCTCCCGTCGCTCGGCAAAGCGATCTTCAAAGAGATCTTCAAGCTCATCTTCCGCCAGCGGCGCAAGTACTTTCGCGTCCAAGCCGCGAGTGCTGCCGCCGGACACCCACAGGACGCGACGGCACCAGCAAAGGGCTTTTCGTTCCGCCTCGCGTTCTGTCTCCAGGTCCTCGTGACGCTCTGCATCGCAACGACGCAGCTCCCGATGTTCTACATCTGGCGCTACCGCAGCTGCACGTTCCTGAAGCAGTTCATGTACTTTGGCGTCCTCGCAGCGATCACGCGGCTGTCGCTCCTTGGGCTCATGCAGGACTACATCTGGTACCTCGTGATCAAAACGTGGGGCTGGCGCGACCTCTGTCCGTACTGCACTGAGCGTCTCGTCCATTGCGACTGCTTTAACGACGAGCTCCTCGTGCTCTCAGTCGAGCGCGTCGGTCCCAAGTGGGAGCTCATCCTCCTACTCGATCAAGTCCTCGCGAAGCAGCCTGAGACGGATTACACGGCGCAGTTTGAGCAGTACACTGCGGAGCAGCTCCGCGAGCGCTGGGACGTCCTCGTCGCGCGTGCGCACGTGCACATGGACAAAGTCGAGAAGCTCAAGGCGTACCAAGCAAAGAAGCAGCAGGACCGACTCCGCCGTGAGCGACGGCGCGAGAGCTTTGTGAACGCCGCGTCGTTCTTGGGCTTGCGCGAGTCCGCGGCGAACAAGCGCGAGGCCGCAGCGGTGCACTATGACAGTCTCGACAGTGTTGACAACGACGCCGCGCGTCCAGGCGAGAGCACAACGGATGAAGATGAGCGGCGGTCGTCGTCAAACGACGTCGATGCGCTCTGTGACGTCGGCTGCTGCTTGCGCGAGCAGAAGGTCCTGGCGCTCAACAGCCAGATCGAGCTCGATGCGTTCGAGAAGCACTACGACTCGACGATCGTCGACGTCTTTCACTCGATCCAGCACTCGCTCGCGCGCCGGCGCCGCCATGCAAAGCGCGAGTGGCGCAAGCGCCGTGCACAGCGCCGCGGCGACGTCGCTCCCGATCCGATGGACACCAATGGCAACCCGGACGACAGGTCCGACAACGAGGGCGATGGCGACGACCGACTGTCGACTGCGACGATGCTCGCAAGTGGCGAGAGCAGTGGCAGTAGCAGCGGCAGTGGCGAGACGATGTGGGTCTTTGATAGTCCGCAGCAGCGCCTCGAGCGCCGCGAGCAGGAGAAACTCCGACGCGACCGCGCGTTCCGCGTGCTCGACAACTACTTCATCGAGACAGTCGAGCCCGAGCGCGATGCGCAAGGTCACGTCCACTACGTCACGGTCGAGCCGCGGTCGAGTGGTCGTGTCGATGTGAGCGATGCAGCTGGAGCAGCGGCAACAGCGCCGCCCAAGTCGCTCGTGCGCAAGGACTCCAAGTACGCCAAGCTCTTGCTCAGACGGCAGAAGTCCATTCCACGCGACGAAGACGTCGTCGTGGTCGTGAGCGACAGTGTGAACAGCGCCACGTCGCCGATCCACATCACTGTCGTCGAAGAAGAGGGGAGTGACGGCGAGTCCGAACGTGCGTTATCGACTGCTGCTGCGTTGCGGCGCGAAAGCGTCGAGTCCGAGTCGTCGTTGCTCTCAGCGCTCTCAGTCGCAGACCACCAGCACCCGCACCACGCACACGCTCATGCGCCACCGCAGAGCCGCACGTACGCCGTGATGGAGAAGAAGCCGTCGCTCTTGCGCAAAGTCTCGGCGTCTGCGACGACACTTGCGTCCTGGGTCTTCAAGACCGATCCGCACGCAAACGTATAAACCGAAACGTATACAACGGTTTCATCCTGCGCGATTTGTATACGTTGCTCGCAGTGCGAAACATCCGAGGGTATTCGTATTGTGCATTCCCACTCGCAGTCACTAGCAGCAACAGCAGCCTGCCACGCGTGCTGGTTCGAGTCCTAGTGGTGGTGCGCGTCCTGCGTCCACTGGATCGTGTTCGGGTCAATGCCTTCCTGCACCATCTCCCAGAGCGGCGACATCTCGCGCAAGCGCGTGACGTGCTTCACGCACATGTCGATCGCAAAGTCCACTTCTTCTTCGGTCGTGAAGCGTCCGAGACCAAAGCGAATCGACGTGTGCGCAAGGTCTTCGCCGACGCCAATCGCGCGCAGGACGTACGACGGCTCGAGCGACGCACTCGTGCACGCGCTGCCGCTTGACACTGCGATGTTCTTGAGCGCCATGAGCAGACTCTCGCCTTCGACGTACGCAAACGAGAGGTTCAGGTTCCCTGGGTACCGCTGCTCCAAGTCGCCATTGAGCACGACGTGGTCGATCTGGCTCGTGATGCCGTCGTAGAGCTTCTTCGAGAGGTAGCTCACCCACGCGTGGTCGTTCGCCATCTCGAGCTTTGCGACGTCGCACGCTTTCCCAAAGCCGACGCAGAGCGGGTGCGGCAGCGTGCCACTGCGCAAGCCGCGCTCTTGGCCGCCGCCCGAGATGATGGGCTCCAAGCGCACACGCGGGCGGCGACGGACGTACATGGCGCCAACGCCCTTTGGGCCGTAGACTTTGTGGCCCGAGAGCGACATGACGTCAATGTTGAGCTCGTTCACGTCGAGCGGGAGCTTCCCGAGCATCTGCGCGGCGTCAGTGTGGAAGAAGACTTTGCGCGCGCGGCAGATCGCGCCGATCTCCTTCAGCGGCTGGACCACGCCGATCTCATTGTGCACCGCGATGACCGACACGAGCGCCGTGTCGGGGCGGATCGCAGCTTCGAGCTGCTGGACGTCGACGAGACCGCTGGCGTTCACGGGCAAGTACGTCACGTCAAAGCCCTCGGACTCGAGCACGCGGCACGAGTCGAGCACGCACTTGTGCTCGATCTGCGTCGTGATGATGTGCTTCTTCTTCGCTTGCGTAAAGTGCGCAATGCCTTTGAGGATCGCGTTGTTCGACTCCGTGGCGCCAGACGTGAAGATCACTTCTTTCGCCTGCGCGCCAATCAAGTCTGCGACGCTCGCACGTGCGCGCTCCACAGCAGCGTCGGCGTCCCAGCCGTACTCGTGCGTCGTCGAGTGCGGGTTCCCAAAGCCGTACGTCAGGTGCGGCATCATCGCATCGAGCACGCGCGGGTCGAGCGGCGTCGTGGCTTGGAAGTCCAAGTACGCAGGCTTGCCGTGCGCTTGCACTGCGCTCTCTTTCATCGAGAACCCGGGCGAGAAGATCTCGTCCGACTTGACATTCGCGAGCACGTTCTCCGGCACGGCGTTCACTGGCTGGTACCGCTTGTCCGTCGCAAACGAGCGCGCATGAGAGGCAGCAGCCGCGGCTGCATGTGTGCGACGCGTGGCGCGGAGTGCGCTGCGCAGGAGCTGCTGCACAGCAGGCGATGACGACGACGATGGGAGCAACATCGCGCGAGCACTGAGTGACGACGTCGTGTGGCTTCCAGTCAAGATCGGCTCTAAAGTGTGTGTGGCGCTCGCCGTTTGACAAATCGGCGAAGAAGAAGGCACGCGTCGTCGGCTCCCTTTCGTTTATCACTATACAAATGCAATAGCAGCGAGAGTGATTGCGTTGTTGACGGCCGACATCAACTGGATTTCACGCATACTGCACTCAAGTTCAACTGGATTGTCATTGTAGTGCGCGGCGACATCGAAGCACCGAATGATGTCGCTTCGACATGCTGGTCAACTGCTCGCCCGCATGCGCACCACGTCCGCCACTTACGCCTTGCTTACACGACACACGAGCTTGCCTCTCGCGCGCTGACTTGTCTGGAGCGCCACCGCTTGCTCGACGCTGGCGAGACTGAGCTCGTACGGCGACGACGGGTCGAGCACGGCGCGCAGTCGCGTGTGCGGTGCATCTGCGCT